>PVJA010012413.1:0-37048 GCA_004027025.1 Myocastor coypus | reverse complement strand
TGATATTCCAGGACACATTAGGTTTTCATTACAGAAAATAGACCTTCAGTGCTTCTTGTTACATGTAAAAGAAGTGAAAACAATCACAATCTTGGAAATGTAATTGTCCTCACTCTAAATATTTTATGCTTATCAAGCAACAGAAGATTGTTTGCCTTCTGCCATCCACTACTGCTTTGCCTCTAATTTTGGCACTTTGGTGATGCATAGTTTGGTCTACAAGATGAGCAAGTTTGAAAATTATCTTTACTATACCCTGTAGTAATATTTATCAGGCTTATTTTTTTGGCCAACAGAAAGTTGCTTGCTCTGTCTAAATGAGTCTCTGTCCAAACTGTATGTTTCTATAGAAAAAACTCTTTGTGTTACTTTTTTTTTTCTTTCAATTAATCCAAGCATGTATCTCCTGACCTTTTTGAAACAAGACTAGAGTGATTTAGCTTTATTTTGTACAATGACAGAACCCACAGAATGAGATAGATTTTTTTTTAAAGTATAGTAGTAATTTACAACTATACACCAAAGTCAACAAAAGCAGTATCAGCTATCTGCCAAAAGCATGGCCAGGAAGTAGTAAATGAGATTGAACCTAGATAAGTGAAAGTAGTACATCAGGGTAAATACAATCTAAAAAGCATAAATGTGAGGTCCAGTCCAGTGCTCTTCTTGAACTGAGCCTCATACTTCAATTTCTATTCTGCTGGCCACTAGGGGTTGTTCATCACTATGGTGTGTGGGATTTTCTTCTAAGCCATACTGGAAGAGCTATGTTTTCAGGATATTTCTTTAAATTCTCCTAGAATTTTATTTTTGAAGGAAAAGTTCCCATATTTTTAACTCCATAGTTGTGAGCAAGAATAATAAATCTGATTTTTTCATCCTATGTCATCACAGAAATTTTAAAAGAACAATGAAGCCACTATCTTTTGGTGGGAGAGAGGGAACATGTGACTGTCACACTGGACACACACTCCCCGGAAGTACATGCTACACATCTTCTCTTTAGATAGATAAGGTCAACTTGCAAATTAATATGCTAATAAGAAACATTTGATAAGGCTCCTGGAAGCAGGCGCAGGGGCAGGGGTTTGATCCCAGGACCTGCCATGCCTGCCCCACCCGCTGGACTCACTGAGATCACAATTGAGACTGAGCATGGTTTCCCCAGCCTGTAATCCCAGTTTGTGGGAGGCTGTAAACAGGCGGATCACTATGAGTCTGATCTAGTAGTGAGATCCTGAACACCTTGTAGACTCTTCCCTAAAATACAAAAGGAAAAGAAAAAAAGAAACATTTGAATAAAAGTAAATTGGAAGTTGGAAGTTGAGGAAGCCTCCACCTATAACAATAAGGCAAATTAGGTTAAATATGCAAAAGAAACAATAACTGTGGAAGATCCAGATCCACCTGAAAGGAAAAATTCAGCAGAACAGGTGTTTTAAAACTTAATCAAGTAGACAATAAAGTGTAACAGCACTCACAAGATGTGGGATATGGGTTAAAACATAATAAGTCTTCATTTTGGTAGTAATTTGGCCAGATTGCATCTCTTCTTTGGTCTGCTAAACCCTAACTGCATAATTCAAAAGCAAACTGTACTATTTGTCCTAGGTGTTTTCACTGCATGTAGCCAGAATGCCTGTCATTATTTAAAAATCTGGCACTGTCCTTTAGAAATCTTGGTAAGGGGAAACATATTTTCTAACATTACTCAACAATGGCTGGTTAAAAAATCAGTTCTATGTATTAACGAGAAATTTCATGTAACAGTAAAAATCTATGGCTCATGTAATAAGTTCCTATCTAGTGAGTAAACCCTTTGATTTACTTCAGACATTTATTGGAAGATGAGCAGCCAGAATTATTTTTCAGATTGGAGGGTATTCTAATGGACTTGATAATAGGGAGGTCTTAGAGCTCAGAGGCTGTATCTTTCTCTCATGTGTACAACCCTGTTGGTATTATTATCCCAGTGTCTTCCATTAATGCTCTCTGGCCACATCCACACCAATACTAGAGAGTTAATATGATTTCTGACTTCACTAAGTGACGTGAGCTAACTGAAAGAAGGAAGTTCAGTCTTTAAAAAAGTGATTCTTTAAAGGTTTCTTTACATTGCTCCTGTCCCTGAGGAAACTCCTAATTCACACTTGGGGAACTGGTATCACTCTCAGATGTTTCTACATTGTCCAGTCTTTTTGTTGTTTATGCTCAGGAATCAGTCAAGATTTAAATTGCTGGGCTGGACCCTTATCCTCTTACTTATAGAAGCTCCCATTAGGTACCTTTGGCAAGGTTTGCTAAGTGAAATTCCATTGCCACACTTAAAAAAAAAAGGCATTTTCAGAATATACGTGTATGCATGTGAGTAAGGAGGTTCTTTTAAACCAGGTTGGTCATAACATACTTAACCTGTCACTGTAGACAGAGTACACTGCCCTGAGAGCTACAATTCTCTTTCAATTTTTATCCCTAATTTTAGTCTATTGATGTGTATCTGAGAATCTGAATAGAACTTGAGCTTAAATGTGCATTTTTGTCACATGTGTTCTGTGTTTATACCATAAACCAAAGTATAATTCTACACTTGAGCAATTTTTGTGCCTTCATGTACAAAAATCTTTGGCATTGCTTTATTGTGTATAAGGAGGTTAGGGTAGCAGTTGGAAGTAGCATTTTATGACACATAAACAACTGAATGTTCTAAGCCCAATATAAATAAACAGATACATGATTGCAGCCTTATGACATTTACTAGTCACATGGAAATTTTACAGATACATGTATCTACATACACATTAAAATATGAATACTAACTCTTATTCTCAAATGAGTGATTATACATACATATTGTTTTGGTTCAGGGTTGCAAAAGCCATTTCAATTTTATAGAAAAATTTATTCATATTTCATTAATGTTAAATAAAAATTAAGTACATTTTGTATACAAAACAAGCTTGTCTTGGGTGGCATCATACATCTGCAGATTGTGACCCTGTATCCAGAGAGGACTGTAAATCCACACTGTGTGCCTGCAATTGATTTGGGATTTGGATTTCTGATTTGGCTGAGAGATGTGTAAAAACCTCAAGTAGTCAACAGCTCCCTATTGGCTGAGCATGTGAGCAGCTCCACAGCCCTGTTTATTCCAACAAGTGTCTGGAATAGATTATGCTCAATAAATTGGCTCCTGCTACTCCTGTTTTGGAGAATATGAAGATTTTGTATACTATGCTAAAAGAAATACACTTTATCGGAGTAATTTCAGTTAAGAGAACATTCTGAATATGAATTTATTTTCCGTAGAGGGTACTTTCATTATTTCAAACACGTGGCATTTAAAAAAAAATTGAAACAATTCTCCATACCTCAAAATTCAGAAACCAATTCAAAATTTAAATTCATTTTTATACATGGCGATATGAAATTAGCTTTCTAGGACTTTGGAAAAAAAAAGATAAGATATTTGGGTTCAGAATTTTTGTCTATATTTTTAAAGATGAAGGACGGGAATGATTTTAAGACTTGTATTAACACACACAAATTTTATATTTTGTTACTTCTGAATAATCAGGATTGATGGTCAAAATATAGTTTTAAAATAAATATCATAGCTCCAGGTGTGGCAGCGCTTGCCTGTAATCCCAGCAGTTGGGAGGCTGAGGCAGGAGGATCAATGAGTTTGAGACCAGCCTGGGCTACAAAATGTGCTCAAGGCCAGCCTGAACTGCCGAGTGAGACCCTGTCTCAAAAAATAAATAAATACATAAACAAATAGATAAATAAAAAGAAATATCACGTCTACAGTCTCTGACAAGAGAAACTTCCTTTGCCTTTGGTGAGTTCTTATCAGATACATTTTGTATTTTGGGAAATATTGTTTCTTCCGCCTTAAAACTTTTGACCATTTGCCGGGCATGGTGGCACACGCCTGTAATCCCAGCACTAGGGAGGCTGAGGCAGGAGGATCAGTGAGAGTTCGAGACCAGCCTGAGCTACAAAGTGAGCTCAAGGCCAGCCTGAACTGCATAGTGAGACACTGTCTCAAAAGGACAAAAAAAAATAAATAAAAAACTTTTGACCATTTAAGCACTAAGGAGGTTTTGCATTTGCTTTTTTTGGTCATTGTTGTGATGGAGAAAAGTGGGTAAGTGGGTAGACAGGAAAAGCAATGGATTCAAACAGGTGAAGCCACTCGTGGACTGGCGAGTCCAATTACTGTTTCTGTTTCAGTGCAGTACCGGGATCTTCATGGGTTGGTACACTTTTTCAATGCACTGACTTCACCAGGAAGTCTTCTCACCTAGGGAGCATGCTCTCCTGGCAAGTTTCTGGGTCTGCATACATATGAACAGGGAACCTTTTAGAATTTTTTTTTTTTAATGGTGTATGTAGAGTTCTAATTACTTCCTCCGTGTTGGAGATGGTTTTATCTCATAGTCTGTAACCTGTGGCCTGCAAAGGTGGTTAGGTCTCACTAGTGTAAGTCAACAGATAGTGACTGAATGAAAGAAACAACAGGAAAGCATAGGAAACTAGATGATTTTGAAAAAGTACCATAATATCCACAACCACCCCAAGTCTTTTACTTTCCAAGGCCCTTGTACATTATTTCATTTGAATTAATGGGGGTGGCATTTTGATGCTCAATGAGAAGTGATGAGTCTTCATAAAAGCAAATCAGCAAGATATTTGCATGTCTTTAACTGTTTCGGATTCCTTTACGAAGCAGTAGGAAGTTTTTGCAGCAGTAGCTCAGCTTACTGGCCTGTACAGTCTGCTTCATCCAGTGCTGGAATACTTCACAGGTTCAACCTAGGTTCTCTTTAACCAGCATTAAACCAAAGAAGTGGAGGAATTTGGGGTCACAGAAGCTTTCCCCTGCCCTCCCAAGGGGTTCCTTAATGCAAAGAAAGGTGAAATTTTAGTAGATGAGAGAATGGGCAAGTACTGAGCTTTTAGTCTGGTTCCCCTACAAAACGATGTAGTAATCAGGTTACTGTGCTTTGCTTGTTTCTCTATGTGTAAGAAGTTAGAACGCAAATTTTTAAAATCATTTTGAAAATTATTTGAATTGTGAATGTTTTAAGAAGACTTAGGCTGGCTATACAGTGCTTAGCATCTTATCTTTCCTCCTCAGAAACAAAACAAAAACAGCCTCAACCTCTATCACCCCATCCACTGGTCCCTGAGGACCCTCAGCACACTTAGCTCCCCAGCACACCCCACCACCTCTCCTGCCATTTCTGAGGCTTCTAGTCTACAAAACGCTGCAAGGCCAGGGTCCGAGACACCCTGTGGGGTTTGAGCAGTAGGCCTGGGCTCCGACTCCAGCGCCGAGGGGCGTCGGGGCCTGGGAAGGGGCTGGGTGTGGGCGAGTACTGGCAAGGCCGAGGGGTGCTGGGCAAAGGGCTCCCCTCGCCGACGCAGGGCTTGGCGTCGCTGCTCAGCAGCACCGCGAGAAGGGCGCCCCTCCACTCTGGAGGCACTGGTGCGTTTTTAAAAAAGCAAGAATAAAGCCACTGCAGACTAGAATTTCTGGAAGCCGGAGCAGAGTTTTCGCCTTCCACGGCGCGCCAGAACCCTCGTGGCGCTGCCTTGGCCTCTCGGTTACCCATTTTCAGTTTGCTCCGGAAAGAGCCGGGTCCTCGCCCTGCGTCGCCGAAGTGGTGGGTAAGTCCAGGCGCCCGGCCTTCGTCGCCGACCACTTTCCCCGCGCCCTCGTCCCACCTTCACGCGGTGGCCGCAGCCCACCCTGCCCCGCGGCCACCAGCACTGGCCTCCAGTTGGGTTGCGGTGGCGCGGAGGCTTTGTTGTGAAACTAAATCTGGCTTGTGCGCTCGGAGGCAGAGACCGAGCCCCCGGGAAGGCTGACGCCCACGTTCCCAAGGGCGCTGAGGGCGGCGATCCGGGCCCAGGTCATGGAGGGGGCGCCTGTCGCGGAGGGCGCCGCCGCCAAGTACTCGGAGCCACCACGCAGAGCGCGCGCAGCCGGGGGACGCGCGTCAGGAGCGGGGCCGCGGCGCCCCCTGGCCTGGCGCAGCACGTGGAGGACGCGTCTGGGGGTCGGTTTATTTTCCTTAGGGGAGGTGGTGACTGATAGGGACGTCAGGGGCGAGTCACCGCGGCCTTATTTGATGCGATTGCGCTTTGTTTGCGCTGAAGGTTCCAGTAATGAGAAATATTTGGGGCACATATGGGGCACGTTGATATTTGTTTTTAAAGTTTTTTTGGCCCCACTAGTTCCTTCCTTTGGCCAAAAGTGGTTTGATTGTCTCAAATCAAAGAAGCTGGTTTTAAAAAGTAACAGATGAGTAGGAGGTGTCGACAACGTTGGGCAATTATTATGTCAATAAATAATTAGGAAAGTAAGGAAAAATAAGCAAGACCTGCTTTACTTTCTCGTGAGAGTTGGATGTGAGTGGGTAGGAATAATTCATAGTATGTAAACAATTTTGTTTTTATGTTAAGTCCTGCCCCACTTTTAAATATTTTGGTAACTACTGATAGGTAAGTAAAACATCTCATAAAACTGAATATCTTAAAATAGGAGAGGAACTCAAACCTGCCACAAAGTGTGAATTGCTTATCAATTCCAAAGGAGCAGGCCACAATGTCTCCTGAGCGCAGAGGATCAGGAATCGCAGTGCACAAATCGTGTAGGAGGGAAGGTCCACATTGCCATGAGGGAGTCTTTGTTCTTGTTCACGGCCCCTGGTGCACCAAGCATCCTGTGTCTCATTCAGTCACTGTTGGGTCACGTGTGCTGTCCCGGACATCTTGCTACATGGATAGAAATGACTTCTGCCCTGAAGCAGTATGGTAGACAACTGTAACCTAATATGCTCTGCTAGGAAAAAAGCCCAGCAAGGTGTGCAACACTCCTGCAAGAGGGGCATACACAAGTCTTAACGCCGTGTAGGAGACTGGATGGAAAGAACACCCAGCTTCAGGGAATGTTGGCACCAGGAGCCCCTGAAAGTAGCCTGGCGGGGGATGGGACTGCAGGGGAGCAGAGAAGATCTAGGATGGAGTGATGGGCTGGAGGGTATAGCTGCCACCAGAGAAAAAAGGACTTGGATGTTCCACCAAATGAGACTGAATTAATTTGTTCCCCGCTCAGGAAACAGAATAGTCTAACATGCTTCACCAGGAGAACACACGATAGCCTACAGAGAAAGCAGGAAAAAAGTTAAGAAAGATTGCAGTGGTGATAGATACCTCAGCACTAAGGAGGCTGAGGCAAGAGGAGAGGGAATTCAAGGCTTGCCTGACCAATGAGGCAAGTTGTAGGCATCTAGGCCAGTTTGGGCTAGATTATGAGATCCTGTCTCAAAAAATAACACTGAAAACCAAAAATAGGGTGTGGGGTGGAAGAAAAGGAGAAAGGAGAGAGAGAGAGAGAGAGAGAGAGAGAGAGAGAGAGAGAGAGAGAGAGAGAGAGAGAGAGAGAGAGAGAGAATCAGAGGACAGTGGAAAACTTTTAGCCAATACAAAATGTCAAGATGTTAAAAAAAGGTAATTACAGAGGAGTGTTAGGATAACAATATTGTTTTACTAATTGTCTTGCTAACATGAAATGCATCTTCTAAAACTATCCTTTTAGATGTTTTAAAGAGAAAAAATAATAACAACAAAAACAGTTTCAAAACTGAGCATAATAATTAATACATTGGCTATTGTTGTCTTCCTAGTAGTTATTCAGGGTAAAAGATATAGACATGATATTGTGGCCAAATAACATTGCCTTTAAGCAACTGATTGACATGATCTGGTTAATGATAGCTGGATACAAAAGCAAGAGACCAAATTAATCGCATTATGATTTTTATTATTGCATGGTTATTACATAATGACAATTTTTATTGTATTTGTCATGTATGTGACACCTTAATCCTTTTTTTGTATACTTTTTTCCTACCACTCTTCCCCTTTTCTCCATGTCCTGGTTCCCTTCCATTTGAAAAAAAAAAAAAAAAAAAAAACTATCTTTCTGTTTCAGTATAGCTCACTTTTATTTTGTTCTTTATTTATACTGGGATTGCTCGCATAAGAGAAACTGCATGGTTTTACAGTTTTATGACTTTTCTTTCTTTGCAAAATGCATATATCATTTACTTGTGCACATTTCATTGAGTATATACTTCATGTAGGACACATTGCTAATGTCCTGCATCTTACAAGATGATACTGATGTCATTGCATTGATAAAGAACCAGACTCAGAGATCTTTTCCAAGATTATGGAATTAACAAATGCTAGAGCTACAAATCTAAATCCTTATCTTCCTGCCTTAATTCTTCACTGTCTTTTCCTGTATCTGTTGGCTCATCATAATAGGCTCTGGTATTGGTTTTCTGTCTTTCATTACTTCTATCAGTGACTCAATAGAAGAAAGCTTAAGGCATGGTTTATCAGCCTGGCATAGTACATAAGGCTAAAGTGGATATCTCAGTCACTGGCTTACATAACCACAAGCTAAAGTGAACCTGAGTGAGCCTGACTGACAGGTAGAAACTAAGAGTTAAGAATTTCACAGTGATGGATTAGAGCACCTGCTTAGGCAGACACAGGGACTGGGATTTGATTCCCCTTACCCCTTTGCTGTGCCAGCCCCGCCCCTGTGACATATTGATCTGATGATTGAGCAGAGGTGGTGGTGGGCCCCTGTAATCCCAGTACTTGGGAGGCTGAAAACAGGAGGATCATATGAGTCTGATCTGTGTAGAGAGAACTGTAGGCCCTGTATTAAATACATTAAAAAAAAAAAAAAAAGAATTTCACAGGGATGGATCAGTTCTCCCAAATATGTTCCAGAAGTATTATGACTTGAATTTAAATATATATTTGGCAGAAGACTGAGTGTCCCTGAGCTCAGTAAGTGCCAGTGGTGCTTAGATCCAGACACCCTTGACCAAGAAGAGATGAGTCCTATAGAGAAGGATCAGAAAATAACTCTTGAAGATGATGTATAATAAGTCTTGAAAGGGCCAGCCATGTAGCTCAGCAAATTAAAGTACCTACAAGCAGGTGCAGGGGTTAGGGGTTAGATAGGCCTGCCATGCTGGTCCCACTTCCAGGGCACACTGACACAGCAATTGAGACCAGGCATGGTGGTGAGCACCTGTAATCCCAGCTCTTGGGAGGCTGTAAATAGGCAGATCACTGAATCCAATCTAGTAGTGAGACCCTAAACATCCTGTATACCCTTCAAAAAAATAAGGTTTGGAGGCTACAGAGGAGAGCTGTTACAATCTGTCATCATACACCTTACACATTTCAAGGACTTTTGGGCATGGGACCATCTTGAAGTAATTTTTTATTGCTTCAGAAGAAAAATTGCCCTTACAGAAGAACATGTAGGTGAATAAATTTCAGTTTAGTATAAGGAAAAAATGTAAAATTAAAGCGTTTTAACTCTCTTCCATGCATGACTTGAGAGCGGGTGTATTTGTTTACTGGGAATGTTTCCTCAGAAGCAGATGAGCTCTCCACCAGGGATGTTTCAGAGCTCCACGGTAGAAACGTGAGTTCCAGGGCTGCCTTCTGTGGCCTCATGATGTCTTCATACGTGTATTTCTGTCAAATAGTGTCTCTTCGTAGCTCCTTTCTCATGGAATTGAGGACATAGCTGATTTATTAAACCATCTGAGCTTTGTTCTAATGTATGGTGTATTTTGGTTTTGAGGAAAGTATAAAATTCAAAGAAACCTTGAGCCAGCACGCCCTTTCTGACAGTTTACCACTTTCTCCGTTCTTTTTCATTTTTGGTGTTTTGGCCTGTGACACTGAAGTCCTGCAGCCCTATTCCATCAGGCAGTCCTTACTCTGGTCAGGAAGCAAATGAAAGCAAGAGTCAGCATCCAGGAAATGAGGAAATTGCTTTGCTAAACTGGTCATGATTGTCTAGGTTCTGAGAGGTGGCTTTGGAGCACAGCAGGGAGTGGTTTATTCTCTAATTCTTCCCTAACTGGCACATGTAAGATGCATTAATTCAGGTCTAGTGTACTTGGATTCCCTGGAGGAAACAGATTATCTAATGAGCTAGACTTTGAAGTCAGTGCTTACATCTATGGTTGGAATTGCTTTTGAATTTTAGCAGAAAAAAACAAATCTGAGTAATAAATATGCTTCCACTGTGTTTTTATTTCAGGTCCACTAGTCTTACTGAGGGCTAAACACAGACCAGGTTGTTCATTTATATGTTTATTTTTGCAGTGCTAGGTATTGAACCCAGAGCCTTGGGCACACTTGGCAAGCACTGAGCTATATTCTTAGCCATAGGCCAGGTACTTTTTAAATTTGATCCACAGCATTATTGAACACCAGACCATTCTGATTTAAGTTCTTTAAAAAATTACTGTCTGCAAGATTATGTCAAGTGAACCTAAATCGTGAAGAATATGTTTTATTAAATTTTCACTACTTAAAACAAAGATATACTTTTAACTTCTTCACTTCTACACCTAAGTGTGAACATTATTGGTTCCTGAATTCTAATTGATTCAGCTGGGAGCAAGCGTCAGTTGTATGAGAGAACACTGGTGGATGGGCATCTAAGGAAAAGCCAGCACTAGCATGCCTGAGTGGAGGATCAAGGGCCAATCAGCAGGCCCAGTGAAGGAGACAGTCACTAAGGGAGCAGGCTGATGGCTCCTCAATGGTACAGGAGAAAAAGGGTGACAGCTCATAAAAAGTACAATTTGTGGCAGCTATTAAAAAATGAGCTGCATGCTGGGTACAGTGCCACATGTGTATAATACCAATTGTCTGGGAGACTCTCAAGCAGGAGTGTCGCAGATCTGTGAGTTGTCAGGCAAATTAGCTGACACTATTTCAAAATAAAAAAGGAATGAGGATGCAGCTCAGTGGCAAAGTGCCCCTGACTTTGAACCCCAGTACCAAAATTCACACACAGACACATGCACATGCGTGCACGTGTGCGCACACACACACACACACACACACATACACACACACACACACACACATTTATTAGGCATATGGTTCACTAAGTTTTAAAAAGTATCTACATCCATGTAACTATTATCCTAAAGATAAAGTACAATTTCAACACTCAGAAAATATCTTCCTGCCTCTCTGGAGTTCAGGAAAGCCTAACTTAGGTAACCACAGTTCTGCTTTCCATCATGGGTGAGCTT
Organism: Myocastor coypus; assembly: GCA_004027025.1. Classification (NCBI taxonomy): domain Eukaryota; kingdom Metazoa; phylum Chordata; class Mammalia; order Rodentia; family Myocastoridae; genus Myocastor; species Myocastor coypus. Next base: position 25,886 of record PVJA010012413.1, on the reverse strand, counting down.
CTCTGTTGTATTTTGAACTTCTTAAGAGTGCTGCGACATGTTTTGGCATCCTAAGGTGTTCTTACTTGTTGGTTGATTTTTCTGTGTACAGTAGTTATTTCAGGGCCAATGAGATAGCTCAGCGGACTAAAGCACCTGCTTACGCAAGTTTAGGTAAGCGCAGGGACTGCAGTTCAATCCCTGGTGTACCACATGCCACACCAGATCTGAGCCACAGAGTCTGGGCGTAGTGGCACACACCAATAGCCCCAGTACTGGGGAGGCTGAAAACAGGAGTATCACTATGAGTCTGAGCTGTGTAGTGAGATGCTGTAACAACCAAATGCATTAAAAAAAAAAAATAGTTATTTCATATCTTTTCCTTTTGGATAAAAAATTTCAACATTAGATGTAATTTCTTAATGTAGACAGCAAAGTTTATAATCACTGAATGAATCTAGTTATAATTCTTTGCCATCAATTATTCTAGAGCATAGTTTGTTTAAGCTTAAACTGAATTTCTCATGAGGTGCTAAATTATTTCTGTACTACACTGCATACAAACAACATAGGTGGAGGATTTGCAGTGTCCTAAATTCAATAGGTGTAGCAGAATCAGCTTGAGATTGGAAGGAAATTTCAGATCCATATCAGGTGTGATTGTGCTTTAGATTATTTTATTTTGGATGCCTGCATTTCCTTTCCTACATAGAGGACTCAGAGGACTGTAGTTCTCAAGGAGCTGCTGAACCCAGCACTGAGCCTCAGCTTCCACGGGAGTGTCCCACCAATCCCAGTCAATCTACATTTATTTAATGCTCTCTTAAAATTGTTAATGAAGTCAGTTCTATATTAAAATAATTTGTGGGTCTAATGTTCTCAAAAACATAGTTTGAATTCAACTTTAGTTACGAGGTAAACACATCATCATTTTCCTAATTAGTATCAGCTCATTTGATTATCTAATTGTGTTCCTTTCTTCATCTGAAATTAGGAGGAAGTCACAGATGATGGCAATTGTTCTACTGCACATTAGGGTGGCTGTACCTAAGAATAATGTAGTGTTTATTTTAAGAAAGCTGTAAGAGAGGACTTTGAATGATCTAGCCACAATGAAATGATAAATAATCAATCTAATAGGCTTGCTAATATACTTTAGCTGATCACTACACAATACATACATACGTACAATATATACATACACTGAAATATATTGTCCTCATAAATGTTTAATTATACATCAGAATCAGGCCAACTATTTTCATTTATATATTTCATAGTGATTAGAAAAGCTCCCCACTAAAACTTTAAATACCGATGAGTAGAAAATCTACTAAAGAAAAATTAGCGTGCACTTATGCTTCTATAAAAACCACCTCTACACCTGGAGAAGACTTTCACTAAGGCAGAGATCAGGTTGGTTTGTACTAATAAATGACATTGGTGGTTGGATTGTGAACCTTTTTTGTTTGAAAACTCAGTGAGCAGTGTATAGGGTTTCTAAGTGTGACATACCCAAATATGCCCACTCTTTATTTTCCTTGATATAACCCAGTTTCTTAGGGAGGTGAGGAAAGCAGAGGAGAAGTGACAGACACGGTGCCTTGTGGCTTCTGGAGCCCTGCAATGGTGAGTTGAGGAGGTCCTGGAAGTCGTTTATCCAGTGGTTCATTTCACTGCAGGCTTCTGTTTGTAAATTTTCTTAGAGACCCCTTGATTTGATATGTTTATCCAGTCTGTAGTTGTAGTCTTCTGGGGACATACTTTAGAATAGCCCTTTTCTTTCCTATGAAGCAGTTCAACCCCTAGGTTCCTTCTGCTTCTCAGGAATGTTGGAAAAACTCAACACCTGGTGAGAAGGCAAAGAGTAAAGTGATGGTGTGTTGTAATGAAAATATTCTTTCATCCAAGGAGCCACAAGTTATTAACAGTGTCTGATGGCTCCCTGGTTCATTAGAGATGATTCATGTGCCATTTAAAATATAACCCATTTTTCAAAACCAGCAGGAAAAATTAAAATACCTATGATGTATAAAATAAAACAAAATATTTTCCCCAGTCATATTAGTCCTCACTTCTACCTCTGTCCTATATTTCTTCAACCTAGAAAAACTGTCCCAGTGGCTGGCCTCTCTTGACTTGTGCCTATGGAATCGACCCTGATGCCCACTTCTCTCTTCCCAACCTACATGCCTAACGTACTTTCTTCCAAGTTGTTTGTTCTAAAAATAGCCAAGGTGTTCACAGAAGTACAATAAAAGAAATATAATATTTACATGTAAGATAGGGCACCATTTTAGCAGTGGCCGAACTTGAGCTAGTGGGTCAGGAAGTAACAAGTGTCTGTGTGAGATGAACATAGACTTTGCTGAATTTGAAAACCTTTAGGTTCAGAGCTCTTGAGCTTTTCCTTCCTTCTTCTTTTTGGCACTGGAGATAAAAACTGGCAGGCAGGTCAGGGACAGTTTAAATTATAGCACCAAAGTACAAGTAGACATTTTGCTCAACATGCTTTGAAGTTTCTATGTTCTGTATTTTAAAAATTAATAGGCTTATTGCTTATAATAGGACATAAAATACCTCACTTGCAAGTATGAAGTACTGAGGCAACTGGAATAATTATAAACTCACCATCAGGGGACCAACTTCATGATGATGTCTCTGGGACCCCAAAGCTGGATGTGTATGTTCACAAGTCTTTGTCAGATTGTAGTCTCAGTTCGATATTTTTTGCAGAGTTGATCAGCACTTCACTCTAACCTTTACTTAGCATTGCTTACTCGCTGGTGTGTGCTCACTTCTTTCAACTCCTTTCTTCCCCTGCCTCACTCCTTTCAGGAGTTGCAAGGGTAATGGCACTTCCTGAAGTTTCCATTAATCCTGCATTGGGTATGTCCATCTAACACAGTTAGCTTTTCATCAGCCACAGAGAACCTTGCTTTCCAAAGGTCTGCTTTGTCAGCAGTGAGCTCTCCTCCCTTACATTCCATAGCTGGCTTTCTCCAACATTGGAGAAGGCATATTCTTTCAGGTGTTGAAAAGACCAGTTGAAATGGGCTGTCACTTCTTGTTTATTCCTTTCCTGGGGAAGCCTTCTCCTTCTCCTGTTGGCAACTGCAGGTTCTTCTCAGCAACAGATGGTCAGGCAAGCAGCTGAGCCGAGACTGTGAATGTTTGTGAAGGGCTTCCCTACCTGGAGCTGCTATGGGCTCTTTTCTGTCTTTCCTGGATTGTAGTGGCCTTGGAAGGCCTTCTGGCCACCGTCTGTCCTTGGTCAACATCTTCACAGGTGGCTTCCTATAGCTAAAGAACATGAAAAGCCAGGCTCTAAGCGGGCGGAACACTGTGCAGCTGTTTCTCAAAGTTTATCAGTTAATCTTTTCTTTCTACTTAAAAGATTGATAGTACATTTCTGAACAATGCTTCTAGACTCTCCCTCCTTATTCCGAGTGGACAATGATCCCACAGTCTTGGAGTCAAAGATGGCAAAGCATCTCTGAGTCCCTTGTTTCATTGTGAGGAAACCATGAACTTCAGTGACTGAAACAAGAATGGGCTTGCATTGTGTACAACTCAAAGAGCACCCTCTTCCTTCCAGAGGGTACTAGTGGAATTGACTTGGGAGGGGTAAGTGAAGGATTTTTCCACTCTGGGTAAAGCCAAATATGGCAACTCTCCGGATCCCTGTTTGGGCAGGGTGAGTGTAAGGAGAGTGTGTGAATAGTTAATGACCTTATGATGTTCTCCAGGCAAGAGCCCATTCTTGTCTTAGTTAATGAAGTTCATTCTTTCCTCACAAGGAAGCAAGGGGATCGGAGATGCTTTAGAGTTCTATCTGCTGAGCCCAAGACTCTGGGGTCATCATCCACTCTGGATAAGGAGGGAAATTCTAGAAGTATTATTCTGAAATATACTTATCAATCTTTTAAGTAGAAAGAAAAGATGAACTAAGCATTGAAGTAGTTCTGACACCAGGCTTCTATCTCTATAACTCCAGAAATCTAAAATAATAAACCCTACTGAACATTGTTGCGCTCCTTTTTCCAGAAGTTGTCCCAGGTTTAAACAGACACCCTGACAACACCACTTCAAATTCACCTTTCTATGTGCATAAGGGTAGGTTTTTGCAGTTTTACAAATAGCTATCTCTTTGTGTATAGTAGGTAGGTAGGTAGGTAGGTAGGTAGGTAGGTAGGTATGTAGGTAGGTAGGACAGGGTGGATAAACATCCATCTAGTCACCTGTTGCTGCTTGAGCCTGTTTCTTGGATACCTGAAACAAACTGTTTTACATTGAAAACTTATCAGATATTAACAACATGCCTTCATCTGTTGATTGATTCAATCATTCATTCTAAATAGTTAATGAGTGCCATGTAGGGTCAGGAGAAGAAACTGAGTCATAGTGATTGCCCTGATGGAGCTGCACTGAGCCAAGGAAACAGGTAGGGTAATAATTGCAGTCTCACTAGGTAAGTGCCATAATGGAGGCAGGCTTATTTATAAACCATGAAAGATCAAGCCCAGAAAGGGAATTAAGGTTTTGCCAGAGTCAGGCTCCTAAATATCAGTAGGCTCAGTCATGTCATATATTTCATGGTTTGGACTGACATGGAGAAATCTGGAAACAACTATGCTGATTTAGCAAGCAGTGGAGGATTTGTAAATAAAGCCCTTGACTCTCTGTGATTTCTTGATTCTTCAGTGGTAGTCATTTTTGCTGGAGACATCTACCTGAAATAGATGAGTCCTGACTGCTTTGACTTCCCAATAATCTCAGTCTTTTTTTAGCCTAGGAAACAATAACAAACATGATATTTAGTACGGAATAGTTTCATCTCCAGCAGAAATGAAATAGCTTTCATGCTCATGTAACTTGACCATTTTTAATACCTTAAACTGTTCAGTAAGTTCAATATGGAAATGTGGAAAAGAAACACATGGGAAATGATCCTGGACTTTAAGTGTACAAGTTTTGATTGAGACATGTTCTCAGGACAGGTACTGAGGGGATGGAAATCTGTGGGAAATAAGAGGGGACTTTGTCCTCTGTCCCCTTCTTTCTGTGAGGACTCAGGCTGGACTTCATCTTATGCTGTATCATGGCGCTATGGGCAGGCTATGTAAAAGCACTCTGTAAGCTATAAACTATAACTGTAAACTGTATTCACCAATATAAGGCAGAATTAGTAGTACTACTTTAAAATCCCATCTTAGTGCCTAGAAGAGGTAATGTGCCCCTTGAGGATAACTTAAACAATGAAAGTAAGTGCAGTTTATTCTGGAATATCTCTTCCCTATGTATGCAAGGAATCCTTTAAAAGCTGTCCTTGAATTTTAAGATTCAAATGTTTGCATTTCAAAACAGAGTTATATTATTTTCTTAGTTTAGCAGGTGTAAATACATCTCTATGACATTTCCTCCCTTTTTCTTTCTCTCCTTTTGTTCTCTTCTCTCTCTCTGTCTCTCTCATTCTCTGTCTTTCTCTCTCTCATTCTCTCTCTGTCCCTCTGTCCCTCTGGCCCTCTCTCCCTCTTTAAGAAGTAGGCATGCCTCCAAGGGCACTATACAACTAAGCTACCTTCCTAGGGCCTTTTATGTTTTATGTTTTTGAGGTAGAGTTTCTCTAACTTGTCCAGGTTGGCCTTGAACTTGCAGTCCTCCTGTTTCAGCCTCCTGAGTAACTGGGGTTACAGGCATGGGCATGCACTACCACATCCAGCCATCGATATCATTTTTATTTACTCATAACTAACAATAATGAAATTATTTTCTGTTAAAATTATATAGCCATAGTATTTTAATAAGAACTCCCCAAATTTTAAGAGCAGAATTATTGAAGTCTTATGATGTTCAAGAAGCATGACTTTTGTGCTGACAATGGATAAAGCCCATATGTTGAAGCATTAATAAAGGGGAGCAAAACAAATGTGAGAATTACTCCAGTCTTTCAAAATTATTTTTCGAATGAGCTTTTCTTGGACTATCTAAAATTATGTATTCCAATGCATATACTCACTAAATTATGAACAATAAAATATTTATACAAAACAGATCTATCAGCCACTTGAAATCTCCCATTTCACAGCTGAGACAACTGTGGCTCCAAAAGCTTCCATTATTAACGTGTGACTGATTAGTCAGTTCTTTATTGGCACACTCAGACCCAGATCCCTTGAATTCTGCTTTCTTGGTTTTCCTACCATGCTAACATGCAGAAATTCAAATTATCTTCACAAAAAGTGGTACCAAAGTGAACTTACTGCAAGTTCCCATTGTGCAGTTTTATCTTGAATAACATCAAGATTATACTTTTTCTTTTTAAAAGCACAGGTACATTTAATGTGTATTTACTGATCTGCATTGGATTTTAAGTGACAGATGCAGAATAATTTCTCCATTGTCATAGTAGAGGACAAAGACATCACTTGGGTTCCTCATTTGAGCATCAAAATCAATTTTGTAGGTTAGAAATGGGCAGCTGGGTGACTATCTTAATTTCAAAAGATAGCTCAGTGTAGAAAACAGTGAACTGACTCAACAGTCACTTATTGGTGGTACTTTCAAGCCTTCCCCACACCCTTCCTCCCGAAGGTGTTGAGTCTCTGAAGGTGCAGAATTGACCAACCGGGAAACTGCGACCTAACATAAACTTGCTATGAAATAGTATAATAATATCCATGCCCTCAGGGTAAAACACTGAACCCTAGCGTTCTCTCTTTCATCTTTGCTCAGACTATAATCATATCCTTTTGTTAGTACTTCCTCTTCATTGTGGGGCAATTGACATTGATAAATAGCAGGGAGAAACCAAATTCAAAAAGAAAAAAGAAAGGGGGCTCTCCACTGTTAACTAAAAAATACTGCATGAGGAAATCTCTTTAGCTACTTCTCTCTCCACCTTCCCCCTGCTTTTTTCTATGGGCTGCAGCTGCTGACAGCAGGCACAACTGAGATGTAATTTGGCCACATTTGGCTTATGTAAATTGTGATAAACAGTGAGCCCATAATATTTATTTTAAAGGTCCATTCAGTGAAGGTAAGTGTTCTTGATTTGTGTATACACGCTAGTCAATGGAGGGCTGCAGATGTAAGAGCAGTGCTTAATTTCATGCTACACAATTAATACGGCTGCTCGATGCTCTGTTCTTCACAGGTGCAGGGGCCTTGGAACCCTTTGAAGAAGTGTGCAGCTAAGAGCCCATATATAATTCAGAAGAAGTCTTCAATGGAAGACCCCCGGGGGATAAATGGACAGTCTGTAAGTAAACAGAATGTCAGTCCTAAGGAAAGAGTTATTACTTTTAAAATTGTAATGACTATTTTTGTTGTAATCTGAGTGTCTGGAAAATTCTCAAAAGCTCTGCACCAATTTTTAATGATTTTGAACATCGCCAACTAAGTAATATACTATTTCGTCAACCTAACCTAATTTATATCTTTTCTTGGTGGTATCAGTTATCAAGGGTAGAGTCATAGAGGAAGAAGCCAAGTTTTCCTATTTTGCAATTACTATATATATACATTTATTTACATAGTGTATATAGTGCACAACATATAGTAGCTAAAGAGCTTTCCACACTATATATATGTTGCTTGGCATTTTCCTTTGCCTCAGGAAAAACTATTTGTCTCACCAAACATGAAATTAATGCCTATGTTTGGCTCATCGCATATGTATTTGTTTTATGAATAGACATGTGTATGTGCACATATAAAATATGTTTTGGTGTAGAAGTTCCTGTTTGATGAACACTGGAGTGGCCCTCAAATAAAGAGAGCCTAAAGTTATGTTTGATTCATTTATCTTCTGAGCAGAAGAGAAAGGGTTTAGAAATTTTTCTCAAGTTCATATCAGGAAGACAGAAAATTTCCTTTGGCATATAACTGACTTTCTAATTTGAGATAAGTTTATAAATAACTTCAGAGTTATATGGAATTTGAATAATTCAATGCATTTTCATTTTTAAGAGATATTTCAGTGAATTCAAATGATTTCTTAGAAAAATTTCCATAGCAATATTTGAGGCTGCAGACATGATTTTGCATTTTAAATTCTCTGGCTAGGTAGGATGCTTTCAGATGAAGGGCTTTGCAGCTCAGCTTTGCTCACAGTGGAGTCGTAACAAATCCGGAGTGCGATCTTTAGTAATGTGGTTGTGGTTCCTGTAACTGTGTGTTCTACAAGACCTATTGGTGTTCGGCAATAAGCAGCAACTGCTAATGGATGGGGATTTTAATAACCAACAGTCAAGTGCTGTCATGGTAGTCTTGCAGCCATACTGGATGCAATTACAGAGTGTGTTTTATGGATCCTCTAAGTCATCCTGTGAGGTAATTCACATAAAGCACTTTGGGATCACTTTATATGGTTTAGCTTTTACCCTCAACAGGAAGAGTCTCCTTAATCCATTTTGTTATTTAGATTGTTGAAACTCCTGGGCCTGTGGCATTGGATCTTACTAAACTAAAAATACTTTCATAGTACATATAAAATAAATGAAAAATAAGCTCACTAATAAATTATTACTTAATGCCACCTTTTATGTTACGTTGGTTGTGAGAGTCAACTTGAAGTGTTGGAGAATTACAAACAAATTTAACAGTGTTAGCAAAGAAATGCTGCTTGTATTTCATATTTTACAAGTTCTAATTTAAGGATGAAGAAATTTGTGCTTTGTTTTTCTCACAAAAAAGAAACAATGAAATATTTAAACATGTATGTGTAATTTGTTTTGCTTAAAGGTTTGGTCACAAGGGACAAATAAGGACCAAGATGAATGATAGATATTAAGAAGTAGAAAGAAGTCTTCAAATGGGAAGGGGAACAAGGGAAACAGGAGGGGGGAGGAAAGGAAGGGAAGTAAAATGAGTGAAGATTTGTTATGTACAGGTACTGACTCCCCACGATGAATGTAATCATTACACATTGCATGCATGTACTAATAAACAAACAGGTTGGCCTGTGTACATGTAACCACTCTCCAAGATGACTATAAACTGTATGAACTACAGACATGTGATAATAAAAAAAGAATGAAGAAATTAAGATTTGAAACTGAAACAAATATATACATATACATATACATATATACCTATATATTTTGTTCCTAACAACATGATGTGGCAGTCTAACGGCATGCCATTTCATTCCTTTTTTATGTAAAAGTAAAACAATTTTGCTACTGAAAAGTAGCTGACTCTCCTAGGGGTGCAAAACTAGGAAAAGGCTTTTCTCAAGGGAAATACTGCATGCCATTGATTGGAGAAACCCCTCTTTGGCAACTTGTCTCCCACCTGTTCAGCCACTTAGGACAGGCCTCTCTTCAGATGCCCCTGAATGGGGCCTTAGGTGGACCCCTTAGCACTTGCTTGGCTCTGCTGTCAGGTTCCTCCCCTCCTTTTATAAGGTGGAAAAGGCAATGCAGGATTAGCAGGGGACCTAGAACTTAGCTAAACACATTCAGGTTACTCAAGGAAAAGGCTAGAGTCCCAGAACAGTACCCAAACTGCTCACACTTACACATGTGACTGAGTATTTTCTTGCTTGTCATATTTATCTTTTCCAAGTTTTTCTTAGACAAAGTATTGACTGTATTTCTATTACACACAAAATTATGTTACACGTACTTGTAACTCTGTTGCATGTATGGAGAAGCATGTCTTGACTCCATTTTTAACAAGCTGGGAGGGATATACCTATGCAACCTGTTCCCCATCATAGAGAAGAGCATCCTCTCAAACCCCAGGATGTCCTCTTGAGCTCCTTGTCACTAAAGGCCTTCGCAGTACCTTTCCTTTGATCCCATAGACAAGCACGATTCCAATGTTTTCATCTGTTCATAGCTTTGGTGAACTGTTTAAAAAAGTTCATGTATACTCAGGCCTTGTACTGTGTCTTCTGTTGTTTCTGGCTTCTTTACATCTGTGAAAGGAATCAATGTGTTTAAGGTATCAGACAATTCTTTTATTGATGAGTACAATCTGTTGTGTGCATTCTTTTAAAATATGCAGTGTATTCTAACTTATTTGGGAAATTTGCTTTTTTGTACCTATAAAATGAAGAAGGAAATTCAATCAACCTAACTAGTATTCTTTCTGCTTTATTGTTGGAACTCTTCCTTTCTTCCTCCCTCTAGCCCTTTGCTCACAGAGTTGCACTCACTAATGGCCAGTTCTGGATTGTGTGTCTTTCAGGAAGGCTTAATACTTGCTTCACTAAGCATGTTCCTAATATGAGTAGGAACTTTGGTTTTCTCATCAGAACAGGATATATTTTTTAAAGGCTTCTTGAGAGGTTTTGTATGCAATGCCAATTTACAAAACATATTTTTAATGTCCAGCATGTACAGTTCCTCCAAGAATTTTCTGAAGCTCTATTGCTTCCTTGCAGTTCTCTTTCAAGTCTTGATGGTTCTTTCTTTCTCCAAAGGGGAAGAGAGAGAGATCTGGTGCATGGGAAGAAAGCAGTGGTAACTCCTCATGCTTTCTGATTAGCCCAGTGATTTGAGCTAGGCAGAAGGCTCCTGAGAGTGCTGTTGATGCTCCTTTAGCCTTGTGATAGCTAATGAATCCAGGGATCTCTCTGTGGAAGAAATACATGGAAGTCTCTCTGTCTGTCATTTTAGTGGGGTTGGAAGGCCATGGAAAATTTTTAAAAGTTCACATTCACTCTTAATTTTGGTGTTACCATCATGCATTGTGAGAGTTGAAGTTAACTTTTTATACTGTGAGCCAAGACACTTGAATGTGGGAAAATGGCTAATCTTTGAATATTGAAGAGTGTACTGTCTCTGTAATATAGACTCTTTGCTCCTAGCAGATTTGTGGAAATATCTCTGCCAGGTGAAGAGAGATCACCAGCTGAGGTGGAGTAGTTCTTATTTGAGTCCTATGTAGACACAGCATTAGACTAAAATATGAACCAGAAATTCTTCCTTTCTTATTCTGGAATGTTCTTTCTATGTGTCTTCCAAATCTAGGAAGGAGAAGTAACTCATAAGATTATCTAAATTCTGTTCCATCTCCTTCACTATTATTTTCATGAGGACATACTGGAGAGGAAGAGCTTAATGAGGGCTCACATTATTTCTGTCATAAATCTGGCCACTCTAAATCTCTCAGGAAGCTCCCATTTGGATAACCACAGTGCCACTCAGTCAGTAGCACCAAAGTAGCAGACCCATGACAATCTCAGCTGCGGTTCCCACCTGAGGTTGATACACCTTGGACTCACAGACGTGAATGAGCTACTCTATGCTGGCATCTCTGTTTGTGTAGTTTATGTGGATTTATCAAAGCAAATCACATCAAAGCCTTTTTTAACCTATGGGATTTTTGAAACAAAACGTCAATTTCAAAAATCTCAGTGTTTCTTTGTGAAGCTTTGACGACTACAGTTAAAAATTCACTACCTAACAGCACAAACCTTAAGACTGTGTGAGACAGACAGCCCAGTATTCTGAAAACAACATTTTTCATTTGCAGTCAGAAGATCTGACTGAACCTTTCACAAGTTGGGTGACATGAGATGGGTTTTCAGGCATCTGTTTCCTCAGCTGCTATGAAGCAGTTGTTATTTTCTTTTCCTTGTTTAAAAGTCATGATCGTATAGTTCAAATATGATTCCTGTTATAGTTTATGTCTAGTTGTCCCCCCAAAGCCTAGTCACTGGTCAGGGACTTCTATAGATTGAGACTTGATCCATGATCCTTGGGATTATTGTGTTTTAGTACTGATGGGATTATCGGTCTGAGTAGGGCTGAGACTATGGGTGTGGTCTAGGGTGGATATCCTAAGGCTGAGAGCCTGAATGTAATATAAAGAGTGACAGAGAGACAGAGTAGAGCTGTTGCTCTCTGCTCCCCTGGTTGTTCCATGGCCTCTGTCGTTTTTGTTGCTGTTCCGCTGCCATGAACTGGATGCTCGCTGCCCTGTTCCACTCAGCCTTGGGCCAGCCGAATATGAACTGAAACCTTCACGAACTCTGAGCTAAATAAACCTTTCCTTCCTTCATTTTGAGTGTTGGGTATTTGTCCTAGCAATGAGTAAAAAATAACTAAGACAATTCCATACTTAGAAGTTCCTTAAAAACTAGAAATATCTCTAGAAAAATGCAGTCATAGAAAACAACTACCTGATAACCTGCAAGTTACAGAAGATGGGGGAGGGAATTAGGTCTCTTGAGATACTAGAAGTCACATTTTACTGTAAGTGGCAGATAGTTAGCTTCCTTTTATCTTAACACTTTTATTTTATTATTATTATTATTATTATTTATTTATTTATTTATTTATTTATTTATTTATTTTTTTGTCTTTTTGAGACAGGGTCCTGCTATGCAGTTGAGGCTGGCCTTGAGCTCACTTTTGTAGCCCAGGTTGGTCTCGAACTCGCACCAATCCTCCTGCGTCCGCCTCCCAAGTGCTGGGATTACAGGCGTGAGCCACCACGCCCAGTGTTATCTTAACACTTTTAGATGATAATATTCTAGCATTTTTTCAATAATGATGCCATAAGGCATCAAAGTTCAGCCACTTGAGTCCCTTTAAATTTAACTTGAAATGCTAATAGTTTCTGCAAGAAGAAACATTTAAAATATGTACCTACTTTATTCATATATTTGAGGATACTAAAAATAAAAGGTGACTTTTAAACAAAATGGGAAAATTCAGTAATTATTTCATGAATAGGAGAAGTCAATGAAAGTAGCTGTTTACTTATTTTTTTGTATTTCAGGGAAGGATCGACAGGGTGTTCAGGGTCCCTCGCTACTAGATCAGATTCTTAGTTATCCACCTGTTTACAGCCTCCCAAGAGTTGGGATTATAGGCTGAAAGTAGCTATTTTAATACAACTCGTATAAATCAATCTAGGTATGAAACTATAAATCAAATCAGAGCTTCATTTATTCAGCTTAACCATGATTGAGATAATTTTTATAAGTGAACTTTTTGAGTGATGTAAATTTAGAATCACAAAGTGCAGTGGTTTTCTCTCTGACTACCCTCCAAGCTGTGATCTGTGAAGCACTGCTTTGAAATCACACTTCTAGTCCCACTGTCTTTTTTAAAACTTTATTTATTTGTTTGTTTGTTTGTTTGTTTATTTGTGTTATGGCCAACTCAGCCTGCCTTGGGGGTGGGGCTGGCACAGTATGTGGTGCCAGGGATCGAACTGTGGTCCCTGTGGTTGCCTAAGCTTGTCTAAGCAGGTACTTTAAACTGCTGAGCTATCTAGTCCCACTGTCTGTCTTACAGCTGGAGATACTCAGTATGTGAGGATCTCTTTCCAACATCCTAGCCATCTTGATGGCAACAGCAAACAATCACTATCTAGGACTGCTTTCTGATGCTTATGACCCTTGTCATCAATATCAAACTGTAAACTGTGCTTCCCAGGAGCATTTTTATTCTCTCCCTTAATCTACTGGATAACAGCAGTGATCTGCGTTTTCACATGAGCCAGTAGAGCTAGCTTGAGCTAGGTTGATTGTGCTAGGTGCAAAACCAACAGCTAAGAACTGTAAAGTAGGAAAGCAGTGGGGCATAGAAAGAAGAACCCTGGCTCTGAGCAGCATGCCTGTTTCTGGGTCATATTTACCAACTGTAGATCCTTTCAGTAAACTACTGCAAGGAATTCATGTCAATTTTGGAACCTTAAGTTTGCTTTTATACAGGAAATAAGATCTATATTGTTAGATGTCTATGATGAAGGAAGAAGATAGCACATGCCAAAGCATTTTGAAAACTTACTGGAAAGGAAAGACTGCTCATGCCAGGAAGACTTGTTTCAATATTCTCTGTGTTCTCAAGAAGGTTTTCATCTAATCTTTGTAAGCCTCCATTCTTTTTCATTAGTATTAAGGAAGTATAGTACCTGCTCATGGTGGTGTGATTAGAAATAGGCCATAAGGAATAGGAGAACAGATCCTGGAGTCCAGGTCTTTGATTTCCAATTAAAACTGTGGCACTCACTGGCTGAACAGTTCTAGGGAAGTCTGTGCACTTCACTGGGCCCTTTTCTGTGTCTGTAAATGGGACGATGATCAGGGGTTCCTGGGCACAGCCTCACTGAATGAGGTTCTGCATGTGACAGTGTTATAGGTGTTACCTTGCACACACCAAAGCTGCTGCTGTATTGGCCATGAATATTAATGTTTCCCCCAATCATTCCAGGCAAAAGCACAGACTAAGTGATTAAGACACTAGTTGCTAAATAATCAAAATGTATTTGACTGAGGGGCAGAGTACTATCACTTAATTTAGACGTAGTGGACACACATTCACAGGGTTTGGATGAATTTATGATGTACAGTGTTAGATTATCTTGGAGAAACTAGGGAGACATTTTCATTTGAGCAGACACAGTTGGTTTGGGTAGCTCAGAGGAACTCAGGTTCAAATGTGATCTAAGAGTTTGGAAGACACCGGTCATCACAGTTCCAACTGGGCACCAGGCTGTATTAATAGTTGAGTATTTTAGGTAAAAAATAAAATCTAGACAGGAAAATTGCTCCAGAGCCAGGACAGTGACATGTTTATATTCCTAGGGCCAAGCACAAATGTCAAGCCCTTCACAGGCACTTAGCAAACGTTTGTTTATCTGAGCTGGCCAACATCTTGTGTCCTGGTGTAGCTCACTCGGTCTTTACATACTGAACAAATGGAGTGTGACAAAGATAGAAATTGCTTGTGACTAATGCTGAAAAGAAAAGAAAAAGAGGTTGTGACCACTAAGACTCAGTGTCCCTTTACCTGTCTCTAACCTATCACATTTAACATGCAAGGGCCTGAGAGCTCCAATACAATAACTACAAATTGGCCTAAGTGAGAAGTCAGCCAACTATTATAACTGTGTCTGTGTCTGTCTCTGTCTCTAACTCCCTCCTTCCCTCCCTCCCTCCCTCTCTCTCTCCTACTTCCATTCCTCGCTCCACCTGTCCCTCATTCCCTCTCTGGGTAAAAGACATACACTTTGGTACTTTGTGCTTCATTAGGAGGTGGAGAGGTAAGGATGGTTTAAATTCTTAAAAGACAAAGGCCTTTCTGATTCACAACTTTGTTAGGAGTGCTAATACTAAAAGTACTAAAAGTTAAAGAAGGCCATGTTGACAATGATATATTCTTTTCCTAAAGGACTAGAAAGAAAAGATGATAGATTTTGTGGACCCGAAGGTCTTGGTCCCATGTACTGACTGGTGCAGCTGCATCGAGTTAGCACTGATGTGCCCAGCACCCGAGGCTCATGGGCATACATGTGGCTCCAGTGAGTGCCCGCATGTTCTCTCAGCAATTGCACTCTCACCCCTTCCATAATCTCCTCGGTCACTGACCCTGCCAACTCGGAAAATGAAGTCTCTCTCTGGGTGTCATTTTCCTCATTTAGGTAAACTACACACCTTGAGAAAAGTTCTTTCTTTAATTCTGGCTCCAAGTGATTCTTTTGGCATGTGTATTGCATGGACAACTGCAGCTCATAAAGGGTTTGTGTCATAAAAGAATGTGTGAGGTCTCCCAAGGATAGGTAAGAGGACCCCTCGCAGAAGCAAGGGCCACTGTGAATTTTAACTTTTACATCTCAATGAAAATTATTATTGGTAGATCTTAAAGCGTATCTTTGTATATGCTTTAAGATAAAGACTTTTGATACTTTATGTACATTTTAAATTTTATTTGTAATATCATATGTAGTGTTTCTATGATAACTTGGAAAGATGCCTAGAATATAAAAAATGAAGCACTTTTTCATATTGCGTCTTATACCCAGGGTGGGATTGTGATGACTGCAAGATAGTTCACAGATTCTTTCTTTGATACTCTTCTTCTTTTCCCTTCCTTTCCTCTCCTGTCCTTACCTGTCCTCTCCTTTCCTCTCTTCTCCTTTCTGTTCCTTTGTTTTCTTTTCCTCCCTTCTTTTCTCCACCTTTTCCTATTTCTTCCTCTTTCTCCTCATCTCCCTCTCTCCATGTCAAATTTTCAGTGATGGCGATTTAATCCAGCCTTTACTCTGAGCTCTACTCCCAGATTTCTGAGTCAGGATCACGCTATGCTTGAATTTATAATCCACCTACCTCAGTCTCTCAGATAGCAGGTATTGTAGGTGTGACCCCCAAATTCCTAGCTTGATATTCATTCCTTTAGGGAATAGAAGGACTGAGTCAAAGGATAATTCAGTGCTAGTTCATTTGCCTAGAATTCACAAAGGCCTAGGTTATACCCTTAATACTAGAAAAAATAAAATAAATAAATGAATGGATGGATGAAGTTCCTTGATCGAGCCCTTGCAGCTTAATCTCTTAAGTCCCTGCATGTTAAGTAGGCTTACTTTTTTTTTTTTTTTAGCAGCTCACTTTTATTATTTTTTTAAATTTAATTTAATTTTTTTCTTGTTTCAGAACTTTTGTTTGTTTATTTATCTGTTTTTATGGCCGGCTCAGCCTGCCCTGAGGGCAGGGCTGGCACAGCATGTGGTGCCGGGGATCGAACCGTGGTCCCTGCAGCCGCCCAAGCTTTCCTAAACAGGCGCTTTAGACCACTGAGTAATCCTGCCGGGACCCATTGGGATGCTCTCTTGATGATCAAAATTTTAATTTTGCTCAAGTCCAATTATTTTTTTTTCCTTTGTTGCTCTTGGTATCATGTTTAAGAAACCAAAGCCTCAGTGGCCAGTGATAAGCTTTCCCTCCACTTCCCTCTCCATAAGGTACATGGCTATAGCCTCTTTGACTTTCTATGAAGACCTGATTCCTGGTTTTACCATTTTTTTAAATTTTTATTTATTTATTTATTTATTTATTTATTTATTTATTTTTTATGGCCTGTTCAGCCTGCCCTGGGTGTGGGCTGGTGCAGCATGTGGTGCTGGGGATCGAACTGTGGTCCCTGCAGCCACCTAAGCTTTCCTAAGCAGGTGCTTTAGACCACTGAGCCATCCTGCCGGGCCCCTTAAGTAGACTTACTAATTCACCTTTAATAGGTAGAAAAAGGAGCAAAAGCAATGGTGTGCTGTTATGGATATGAGTTCACAAATGGTGCTGTGGTCCCCTTCCTGCTTTCTCTTGAATCCTCGCTCCAGGGAAGCCAGCTACTGTGCTCTGAGGACATTCAGACAGTGCTGTGAAGACTCCAACACCTGAAGCCTCTTGGTTCTAGCAACCCCATGAGTGATCCATCTTGCAAACAGATTGTCTAGCCCCTGCCAAGCCTTTAGGTGACTGCAGCCCAGGAAACAACCTAGTTGTGTGCTCAAAGAGACCCTAAGTCACTACTACCTACCTAAAATTCTCCGTATAGCTGACCATGGAAATTGGTGTATGACAGTAAATGTGTGTTCATTTGGGTGATCTACTAATTGATTGATTGATTGATTATGGTGCTATGCATGAAACTGATGGCTTTACCCTCTATCACCAAGCTACCATGCCCTACTACAATGTGTGTTATTTTCAAATGCTAGGTTTTCATGTAGATTTTTTCATAGTAATAGATAAGTAATAAAGTGATTCTATCAGCTGACTGTTATATTTAAAATTAATGGACTATTTAGGATTCTCTCTCTCTTTTTATTTTTTGAGAGAATGAAATGGGAGCGTTACTAGTTGACTAGAAAGGCTTAGAATTTGTAATCTTTGTACTTCAGCCTCCTGAATAGCTGGAATTATGAGCAAATGCCACTGTGTCCAGCTTATATTTTTGAAAGAAGTGGTGAAGCTTGATAACACACATTTATAAGTAATTATATAATTAATATTACTCTTCTTTTTCTTGTTACATTTCATTCTTGTTACTAGGTCCCCCCCCCCCATAGATTCAGATTTTTATATCTTTGTCTGCTTCTCCCAAACAGAATACTTCTTTTTTTTCTCGTCTTCTTCTTCTTCTTCTTCTTCTTCTTCTTCTTCTTCTTCTTCTTCTTCTTCTTCTTCTTCTTCTTCTTCTTCTTCTTCTTCTTCTTCTTCTTCTTCTTCTTCTGCTTCGGCTTCGGCTTCGGCTTCGGCTTCGGCTTCGGCTTCGGCTTCGGCTTCTGCTTCTGCTTCTGCTTCTGCTTCTGCTTTGTCTTCTTCGTCTTCATCTTCGTCTTTGTCTTCTTCGTCTTCGTCTTCTCTTCCTCTTCCTCTTCTTTCTTCTTTGAACTGGAAACTAGCACAGATTTGATTCTAGCTTGTGTTGTTCACCCTCATTTCAAAGTCTGATTGCCTTCTAGACCATGAGCTGTTTGAGAACAGACATGCAAGAGGAGCCATCCTCCTGTCACTTGACTCTCTCTTTGCTCTGCACACCATAGATATCAAAATGTTTTGAATGAATGAGCAAATACAGTTTGGAGTTCAAGTTTTGGTTGGTTGCTTTGGCTCCACATTGCTCCTGAACTAAGCACCTTTGGAAACAGCCTGGAGGCAAGAATGCTCAGGGGTTTTCTTGTTCTGCCAGCTTTGATGAAAGTAGAGACACACTGCAAATGGACACCACTGCTTGAAGATTCTTGGTTATATGAGCAGAAAGTGAGGTTAATTTCACTTATAGCCCTTTATAAAAATAATACTCCAAAATCAATCAAAATATAGATTAATTTAGTCTACTTACATGACACTAAGTGAGTAAAATAAATTGACAATTTTTGCAAATAAATTGTATTCATTCAAGAAATCTTTCCAATATGTTCTCATGATTATAGTTCAAAGGAATTCGGACTCATCTCTTATTTGTTTAAATGGATTCATGTTAACTCTATGAAAGTGTATTCCTATTTTGTATCAATAAAGCCACAGCTGAGCTTGGGTTTGTGCTCAGTGTGAGTGGACACCTGTGGGGACAGCAGAAGCAGCCTGATGTGATGGGCAGACTGATGAAGGTTGGTGATAAGAGTTCTAGTCAGATGGTGCCCAGGTATGCATAAACCCCCCAGTCATCTCTGAGGCTTGTCTTTATATATAATTTGTGGATAATGCAGTGGACCCTCAGCATCCACAGGGGATTGTCCTAGGAGCCCTGCACATACCAAAGTCTTTTATATAAAATGGGGTAGAATTGGCACAGAACCTGTGTACACCCCTATATTCTTTAGGTCATCTCTAGGAGCCAGGTCTGGTGGTTCACCTGTGTAGACCTAGTCAATTGGGAGCTGAGGTGAGGGTCACTTGAGCCCAGAAGTTCATGTCCACCCTGTACGATATCACAAAACTCTTTCTCAAAATAAATGAACAGGCAAGAGAATAAAGATACATTGTCTTTGGATCACTCTTAAAATCTGAGGTAATTTAAATGCTATTAAAGTAGTTGTACTATTTTGTTAGGAATTAAGGATAGCAAATAATCTATAACTGTTTAGTGCTGACACTATTTTTCCACAAATATTTGTAGCTCAAGGTTGGTTGAATGCTTGTATGCAGACTGCAAAATTATTTACATAGCTAACTGCACTTCAATTCTGAGGCTCAAAATAAGATCAAGAATGCTTTAGAAAGCAATGTAGCAATATCCACCCAAATGTTGCATGATTGCTACAAGCAAATCTCAAAAGAAATCCCAGCAAATCCACATATTTTCTTCCAGGCAGTTTTCTAGAAACCCCAAACTGTAAAAGTTCTTGTTCCTTTTAATGTTTTCACTTTCTTTTTGTAAAATAATTTTGTAAATTATTGATTTTATTCAATTAAGTTTTCATTTCAAATTAAGGTACAGTACAAAGGAGTGCAAGAGATATTTGCACTGAGCTGATAGTGACACGGATAGCTGTTCAATTGCTTGTTATTATTACTCAGATATGAATTAATATTCTATTTAGAGATCTCAAGGTTTATGGCAATTTATTCAATGCCTAGAAATTCCTGAGTCTTTAAGTATATAAAAAGTCATGGGATTGGAGTGATAACTTAGCTAAAGGATATGCATTTATCATGCAAAAGGCCCTGGGTTTGATTCCCAGTATTGCATTTAAAAAATCATTGGGCAAAGCACATAATGTGTTGATGTTCAGGGGTTTGGGATGTTGGAGATAGAATCCAGGGACTTGTGCTTGCTAAGCTCATGTGTAACCCCTGAGCTACACCCATGTCTCTTACGGTTTTCCTTAACAAAGCTGTTGTATTTTTTTTTTTTTTTAATTATAGGCCTCTCAGGAATACATTGCTAGAATAAAATTTTATGCTTTGAGCATACAAATATTAACTTTAACATCAATCATATATTATAGGAATAGAAATAGATTATAGGTTCATGATCAATTACTCTAAACAACACTTCTAATTTCCTTTTACAAAAAGAAAGATATTCCTGGCACAAGAAAAACTGAGCACATACACATTTTACATTATTCACCCTCAGGGCTCACATGAGTATTTTTAGTGATTTGTCCATCAAAGTTTCTATGGAATGCTTAAAAAATACACATTTACTTGGCCTTGGCTAGTAGCTGGGAGGGTTAATTTAAAAAATGAGTTAAAATATTTTATGTGTGGTTATTTGAATTATGTCCTTGAAAAGTGTTTATAATTGGTTGGTGATGGCTACATTTAACCTCTTATGGTCTCAAAATAGGTAACTGTTGGTGAAACGGAGCCTAGACAACTTTAAAATAATTTCATCCCCGAAGTTGACTTTTGTCGAAGTTCATTTTTTAAGTAGCTCACATGGAACATTAGAATTAGTTATCGGCTATGTTTCCAAACTATCTGGCAAAAAAAACCATAACCTACTATGGACTAAAAATACTAAATATATATTTTACCTCTAACAGTTTCATTTTATTCTACCTTTTGAAAAATAGTTGTTTGCTCTCCCTGGAAGAATTTTCTAAAATATGGTGAGTAATTTCGACCAAAACTGAAATATACATTACTTATGTAGTTTTAATTCAAGCTATGAACCAGGCCACTGTCTTAAAACAAAATTGTAGCCATCAATTCCTATTTGTGACACCAAATGAGAAGTTGGACTTACTTCACCATGAATTAATGGCAATAAGAGAAGTAACTGACTAGCTCATGCAAATGTATAGATTCTTCAGTGAGCATACTTAAGCCTTTCAAAGTTGTAGGATCTTTCTGAGGGCAAAGTGACATTAATATTTTTGAAATATTATTAACTTTTATAACTTTTGGGGACTGTTGCAGTTTAACTGAAGTTATGAGTTTTATCTACACTGTCAGTTAAGAGTTGAATAGATTTTGATATTACTTTGGGAGACCAGCCCCAGAATTCTTAAACTAGTCTTATACATCTTAGAAAATTACAAGCATTCAGTGCTAGTGACATAGCCATGTAATGCTAGTGCTCTGGGGAGCTAAGGTGAGAGGATTACTAAGCTGAGTCCACCCTGAGTGACTTAGATAGAGTCTCACAAACATATGGGGGTATAGTTCCATGTGGAAGTTAAGGGTTCAATTCCCAGTACCAATATCACCACCAAAGAAAAAGAGAAGAAGAATATTTCCAATGATAAATTTCTCCACATGCTGTTTAAGTCATTACCAGTAACAGTCCTTTAATTTTTATTTCAAAAAAAACCCCCACAAAAAACAATATGATAGGGAAATGATAGTTAATATATTGTATATTTTAATCTTTAAATTAGCTACTCACAGTATGAGAAATCAACACTGAATTGTCCAAACAATATTAGCACAAACCAATCTTTTCAATGAACTAAGGGAAATTAGTTATATATCTATTTTAGATATTTAACTAATATCTATATCTATATGTATATCTCTATCTACACTTATACCTGTATTTATATCTATGTTTTCTTTTTCTTTTTCCTTTTTCATTGTTTCCCATTCCCCTAAACCAGTTTCTCTTTCCTTTTGAAGTTTCTTCCCAATTTAGAAGGTCTATTTTACATTTTGGATCACATTTACTCTTTCAGCTTTTCACACTAGGGAAACAATATAATATTTACACATTTACATCTGATTCATTTCACTATGAGTATGGACTGGTTGCATACATTTATCTTTAAAAGTCTCCACTTTTACTTTCTTTATAGCTCCATTACATAGTACTCCATTATATAAAGAGACCACATCTTTTTAATCTGTTCCTCAGTTGATGGGAATTTGGGTTGTCTCCAAGATTTATCTATGACAAATTATGCCAATATAAATATGGGTGCACATATATCACTGTGATATGATTTTTTAATTTGTCTGGGAATGGAACCTCCAAGTCCTAGATTATTGAGGATTCTCCGCACCGATTTCCACAGTGGTTGCACCAGTCTGCACTCTCACCAACAGTGGAGGAGGGCTCCTTCCCCCTACAGCTCCTCCAGCATTTGCTACTGGTTGACTTCTTGATGTTAGCTTTCTTTCTGGGGTGAGAAGGAATCTTAGTGCTGTTTTAATTTTCATTTCTAAGATGACCAGTGATCCAGAAGCAGCCCATAAGAACTACATGTTATCAGTGGAGATGAAAGGAGCTGGGCTTTGGGAGGTGTAAGCGCTGGGTGCTTGGAGATGTTCACTACCTGTTGCTACAAAGCATGGGTAGCATGGACGAGACTCTGACCATAGAGCAGGAGCTGTTTGAAACACTTCACATGCACAGATTTAGCTCGTTATTACCTGGTGATAATCTGTTGCAGACTTGCTGGAGAATAAGGTGGAACTGGATTACCTTTAAAATCCCTTCATAAATACAGGATTTATTACCTAGTGCTTAATGAAAGAGAGGAAAGGAAGCGAGGCTGTAAGGATCAAGGTGGATTTTCCGCACTCAAGGAGGCAAAATGCCTGATGGCTGATGTTCCCTTGCGGTTAACATATCCTTTTAAAGAAAACTTGCTATATTTTTCCAGAAAGGTTCACATAAAACACACACAGATTAGAAATATTTCTGATATTTATCACCACCTTTCAAACCCTCTGTATGCCTTCAAATGTAATAAAGCCCCTGCATTCTTTGTAATACCTAGCAAAATTACTTGCTGGGCATGATTAAGCAAGGTAAGCATCAGCAGGTCACAAATGGCTAGCAATCCTATTGCTTTTCTTTTTTTTAAATTTTCTCTCCTTTATTTTCTTTTTATAGAAGTTCAGGTGGACAGTTACCAATCTGATCTTTAAATGAACAATTTAACTGACTGCCTGGTGAATAAAGTATGAAAAATTTCAAAATACATGCAGCCTTAAGGGAAAAGTACAATGAGGTCTTGCTTGTGAAACATCTGGAAACCGCTGACCAATAGTCTGCAAGGCGATTTACCTAATTCATTGTGCACTTACTAGGAAGGAGAAGTTTGTTTAGATTTGCGTAGTTTAATGAGATGCCAGGGCCTATGCATTTGCCCATGTAAAATGTTATATGCAGAAAGGAATTCTACAATGATTTGTGCAATCGCTAAGATGCTTAATTTTCCTTGAATCCTACTTTAGAAATTGCTATAGAGTGTCAGAGGAATCTTTGTTTTACTTTGAAATGGTTTGTTTAAATTCTTTGGCTTCTTTATACATAAAGGAGTCACTTCCCTTTATGTTCCCCATTTTCAGAAAATTATAGTCTATGAGCATTTTTCAGTTAAATTAGAATAAAATTCATAAGCATCATAATATTGTTAGCTTTAATTCCACATTACTGAAATAGGGTTGAAGTTGAGAACCCATTTGGGCTATAAAGGGAAATATTATATCTAATCATTTTAAGTTGTTTCCTCACTGGTATCTATGGATACTATTTATTGCACTATCTACATTCCCTTTTATTATTCATTCCCATCTATTATTAATCATACCAGATTCTCTAAGCAGTACCAGCTTAGTTTCTACTGGGAAAATAGAGGTTGGTATGGCTTTGTTCTTTTTAAAGAAGAGATATAAGAATGGGACTGGAGGAATAGTTAATCTACCATGTCCAGTCTTCTGATAGTTATTTTTTTTTCAAGTGTAGCTACGTGTCGAGATTTGCAGACCTTTCAGAACCAGAGTATTACTTGCAAGTGACAACAAACATTAAAACTGCATTTGCTTAGGTAAACCTTAAAATGGCATGCATTGAACATTGTTTTAAAAAAAATACTTGAAAATATTTTTTAGGTTGAGTTCTTTGAGTTTCCACATTTTCACAAGTGTAGGTGATGGAATCTAAACATCGCCACTGCTTCAGTTCTTATTTCTGATCTTCATTCCCTCTGCTGTTTTAAACCCTTTGATAGAATTAGCATGCTGGCCCCTGGCTAGATTGCACTCACTCAACCTGAACTCTGCCCCAGGGCTCTGGAGGTGGGACAGGAAGTACTCTCCACCTCATTCTCAGAGGTGTGGTTCTGTTTACTTTGGAAGGAAAAGATAGAGCTATCTCTTAAAGTGGATTAGGTCAGGCAAGACAAGATGATACATTTGTACTATAAACTCTCAAGCAGCTGTGAGAATGTAGTATGTGTGAAATTTCTTACCTTCTTAAAAATCTTGATAGAGATGTAGCTAAGCTCTTAACAGTCAAAAAACAAACTGCCAATGAAGTTTATTTTCTTTTTTGCTGAGTTTTCTGGACCATTGTTCCGCTTGAGGGGCCCTGTTTGTTAGTTTTGGCTCACAGGCTTCTCTTCCTTTAGGACAGACTCAAGTGAGAAGCTTGTAAGGCGCAGTACTCCTGTGGCTGCCACACGGTGTATGCAAAGCCCTAGTAAAGCAGAATTCAAGTGGGTGACTTCCTGTCTTGGAGGAGGGGTGGTCGCTGAGAGGGCTCATATCTGTAACATAAATACGTAATTGGTTTTGTAGAAAACTGGGAAGTTTTTGTTCGCTCTCATAAAAGGTTCCTGCTGGATGTTTTACTTGAAAGTTAGCCTTTTCTGCTGTGACTTGAATACTGATATGATTTTCTGCTTTCATGCCCCCTTTAAAAAATTTAAAATATTTAATTCAACATTAACTGTGCTTACAAGCAATACAGCAGAATAAAATCACATTACAAACATTGTAGTATTAGATTTTATCACCATTTATTTCTTCTGCCCTGTCCAGGGATTTCTTCATGTTCAGTAGAACTAATTTGCAGTCAGACATTGAGGTCTTCTAGAAGGCCAGCAGGCTCCAGAAATTAATTTATCCAAATAACCGATCCCTCCTAGGCCAAGCATAGAGGGACACCGAAGTGGTCTAAGGAGGCAGAACTTTCCTTTTGAAGTCTGGAATGTTTTGACTGACTTGAAACAGGCGGCTGGAATGAAAGGATAATTTTCAGTGACCCGGGGGAATTTTTTTTGCCATTTTCAAATATTAGGTAAAACAAAGAGAAATTGCTTGCTCTAATTTAGAAAGACTTAGTAATCAGGAAGGCAACCAGACTAAGAATAAAGTTCCAAGGTAGATAGCAAAGCTTATTTACTAAACCTAGATTGCTGGGAAAAATCAAAGTTATACTCACGAGAAGAGAAAAAAAAAAAAAAAAGAAAGAAAAAATGACTACTGGGATATTTTTCTCTCAACATGTCTACTTTCATCACCTGTATCTTAATTTACATTCTTCATATTTTAAAGATAATATTAATTATTTCCATTTAAAGACTTTCCATCTAAAAACTTGTTGTATTCTAACCTTGATTTTTCTTCTAACTTTAAAGAGGGAAAAATAAATAACAATAAAAATTTCAAAGTAAGTTAGTAGGATCTAACCTTAATTTTATTAAACAAACAGGAGGTTATAATTTAAAATGGATTACTATACTAAATTCGCTTATTGGAAACAGGAGATATTTCTTATTTGTCTAATTTCAAAAAACATTAAAACTGTTAGCTCTTTAAAGCAAACTGTCTGATTCGTCTGCTTCCAGTCACTTCGTTGTTTATTGGTGAGATGAGCTTTAGGAGGCTTAGATTCAATAGCCTCCAACGTCACAAGCTTCACTGGTGGCACACTGCAATTGCAAAACCTTTGATTGTATATGTATCTGCTTCCTCTTAGTCCAAA
>PVJA010012412.1:36757-52399 GCA_004027025.1 Myocastor coypus | reverse complement strand
CAATGAATCTCATAGCTGTTGAGAATGGAACGGTGGTTAGCAGAGATGGGGGAGAGTGAGGGGAGGAGACACTGGGAGGGGTGGCCCGATCTTAGCCCTGCAGTGGGGAGTGAGTCCTGGCGATGGTGAGTGAACATCCACACTTAGTGTACCTCTGGATAGTTTCAAGGTTTTGAATGCACTTACCCATAAAAAAATGATAAAAATCAAAATGGATGGATATTCTTTCTTTTTTTTTTTTTTTTTTTTTTTGTGATACTGGGGATTGAACTCAGGACCTTGTTCTTGCTGGGCAAGTGCTTATTCTACTGAGCTATCTCCCCGGCTCAAATTAATGGGTATGCCAACTGGCTAATTTGTTCATAACTGAATGTATGCATCAATTACAACGGCACACCATATCTCAGATGTGTACAATTACTACATACCAAGATGTGTTGATCTAAGAATTCTTCTCACAGTTGGGCCTTGGTAACTCCACGTAAAAGATGCTCTGCCCCTGCTTGCTTTCTGCCCCGGGCACTTAGCACTTTATCTCAGCGCCAGTTCTGGATAGAATAAGAGATGCTCCTTCCACAAAGGACATGTTTACTAACACTGGAGCTACACGGTGAGAGAAGCAGAACTCAAGAGACAGGCATGAACGTCGTGGGAAGAGTGGCCCTGGGACTCACGAAAGCTGCAAAGGGTTCTCCCTGCAGGATTCATGGAGGGCTCTGGAGCACGTCACCCAGCCACCGTGAAGGCAACGAGGCTTTCACCTGCAGCATGCCTGGAGGGCCTCACAGCTCCTGGGGCTCTGCATGCTGAGTGCACAGACACTGCTGTTTCCCTGTCAGCACTTGGGTTGCTGCTGCCAGCAGAGGAGCTGACTGAAGAAAACTCTTCTGTGCTCTGACCTGGAATTTATTCACAGTTGGGTTTATTTTGCTCTGGCTTCATCTATTTCAGGTCAGTGGGTCTGCATTCAGTTTCACTGCTAACTGTTTCCTCGCAGTTGTGAGGTGTTTCGTTTGCTCAGTTCTCCAAACCATAGGATGGCAAGGGACTAAGGAATAGAGGAAGTTGTAGTGGGAGGTAGTGGTGTAGGATGAGCAGATTGTAACTTCACACAATGAGACTGGTTGTCTTCGTGAACTGAAACCGTGTTCCCTTACATGCTCGCTTCTCTTTCTTTCTTTCTTTCTTCTTTTTCTTTTTCTTTCTTCTCTCTCTTCTTTTTCACACACACACACACACACACACACACACACACACACACACACATTATGGCTGGCTCAGCCTGCCCTGGGGGTGAGGCTGTTGCAGCATGTGGTGCCGGGCATACAACTGTAGTCCCTGCATTGCCTAAGCTTGCCTAAGCAGGTGCTTTAGACCGCTGAGCCATCTCATGGGCTCTTTCTTTTTCTTTCTTTCTTTCTTTCTTTTTTTTTCTAACCAGTGTGCAGAGCTACAGTAACCCAGCAATGGTGGAGAGACTATTTGGCCACCAGCTCCGACATTTATGTATGCACAAGCCCCCAACACAGCAGGGCTGGGCTGGACTCAGCTGTGAGGGGAATGACTAACCCAAGTTACCAAATCAAGACATCAACTTCTGATCTCTTCATAATTAATTTTATTCCACAGCATCTGTAAGGGAATGTTATTCTCAGGAAGATGTTTGGGATTAAAATAATTAAAAAAAACCTGGAAAGTACACACATTTATGTATCTATTCTTTTCATTAAATATATATCTGTTTGGCAAAAAATGTTAGACTCTTTTGTACAAAAACAAAGCAAAAAAAAAAAAAAAAAAAAAACATAACCCTTGCAAATTGCAAATACCTATAATAATTACAACGATGTAAACTAGGATGTCTGAGAGTGCGACCATCCCATGGAACCTGTTCTGCAGCAAGGCCCCCAGGAGGAGGTGACACCTAACTCTTGGATAGCGACAGCCCATCACAGAGGCTTTTAGGCTTAGTCTATTAGAGATGGAGCATGACTACTGACTGCTTTTGTGCTTTCAGCAAAGAGGCCAGGAGCAGGTGTGGCATGAAGAAGGCAGGTCCAGGCTGGGGCAGGGAGAGGAAGCCCAAGACTGGCTGGTGCAGAGGGAGGTCGGGCACTGTCACAGTGCGCCCGTGGAGAGGGCATGGGCCCTGCGGACTGTGTGGGAGACCCGGTGCCTGCGAAGAATATGATGAGGTTGCTGCTACTGCTTTGGGGCCAGCAGAGGACCAAGGCAAGGCCGAGGCAAGGAGAGGGAGAGAGATCTGGCTGCACATCCGAACTCAGACAGAACTGGTGGCATGAGCTGGCCCGAAAGAAGGGAAAGGGGGCAGCTATTTAGTCTTCTCAACAAGCAGCTGTGCCACTTATTCTAGACCTAGTTGTGAGGCCATTCTTCCTGGTCTGGTGGGCAAATCTGGGGCCAACCTGTGACTGCTGGCTTTCCTCCTTCAAGAAGGAAGGAGGTGTTGGCCAGGGATTGGGACAGGAGGCCCCTTGGTTCTCTTATTAGCTAGCTTCGCTCTTTCTTGTCTTACCAGTGATCTGCAGCAATGGGAAGTGATCTAAAGCAGTAAGTCTAAAATCAGATCCAAGGAGGTGGGCAAAATGCCAGGTCAGGGCTGAGAATGCCAAGGGAGACCAGGGGAGGGTTGACTTGCAGCGTCCCTTTACCAAAGCTAATTCCAGGGTGTACCCGCATGTCTGGTTCTCTCTCCTGTTAGCTAGATTTTCCAGTTTAGCGGCAAGGGCAGGTCTGGGCCCAGCCACCTCAGTTACAGTCATAGACAAAGTCATAGTTGCTGGGCTCCTTGGGGATTGGCGGGGGTGCGTCTGGGATCTGGATGTTTTCCAAGTCCAGGAGGCGGAGCTTGATTTCCATGCTGAGCAGGGTGTCCAGATCATTCCGTGTGAGTTCGCTCATCATGTCTTTTCCAAGCAGTGCATTCAGCCCATCGGTCCAGATACAGTACTGGTGAGAGAGGAGATGACAGTAATATTTACTGAGGACAATTACAGGAGTAGTAAAAACTGCTACAGCCTTCATTTAACAGGTACTCAACGTATGGTAGGATGTCTTTGTACTCTTTCACTTAATATTTGTAGCCTTTTGATAAAGTGGACATTACTGTGATCTCTTATTTTACTGTCACAAATTGGTAAATGCTTCAATTAAAAGTTACTACAGAAAAATACCTATTGCCATGAAGCCCTCTCATCCCCTCCCGTTGCTTTGAAAGCACTAATCCAATCCTTGCTGCCCCTTTCTGCTCCAGTTCTGGAAGTCCTCTTTCATGAGTGTCTTTTCACGGCCTCCTTGATGTCCTGAATCAGTTCAAAGCATGTATGGCAATTTCCATCAAATAAAAACACAGTGTGTCCTCACTCATCTTATTCACTGGGTCTGGCACCATGCAACTCTGGCTCATCCCCGAAGTTAAAATGACCCTGAAAGGTCAGCATTTGAGTTGATTCAGGACACTGAGACAGTCTTGATAGAACAAGGTGGGAAAGTCCTCTGACACCCAGAACTGGACACCCAGCACTGTCTCAGAAAGTGACAGAAATGATGGGTAAGTGCAGACAGAGTGAGCTGAAAGGCTCTGAGGGAGATTCATGGCAGGGTGTCCTCTATGTAGCAAGTTATTTTAATTTGAATATTTCCCGTATTTTGTGACCCCACCTCATATAAGATTAGGAACTGAGGCACAAAGGAATTAAGTCACATAGTACTAAGTGGAATGGGAGGGATTTGAACCCAGATCTGCTGACTCCAAATCCTTGCTTGTGCAATACAAGAAAGCATCCTTATATACTAGCCTAGGATGTATGTCCTCCTCACTGCAGGTAATACTGGTTACACCCCACTGGTGGGTCTTGGACTTTCAGGCAGTGGTGTAACACATCCCAACCCTCCTGGGCTCAGTATCAGGCCAAGCTTGCTTCCTTCTCCCTCCAGTTGTAGTTCCCAGTGTAGTAGTTGGTGCCTGCCTGTCCTGTCTGGCTCTCAGCACACACAATACCAGCTCTGTCCCACCCTGGAGCCAAAGGTGGTCTTGCTTTTCTGTTTCTTAGGAAATAGACTAGGTAGGAGACCACCTTCAGGTACACAGTGCACCTGTGTAGCCAGAATGGCTAAAATTACTGGATACTCTTCATGAGAGGAGTTAGCTTGGTTGCTTGTATGGGGACCCCCCTTCCCTGCCTGGGTCTCCAGTGCCCAGGACTTCTCTGCACTAGTTTTCTTGTCCCCTATCTCTTGGGACAGAGGCCCTATAAAGAGTTCTATTCTTACAAAAGCAGTGGTGAGCTTTTGCCTCTCCAGCAAGCTATGAGCTCCTGGGTGAAGAAGGACTACGCCTCATGTGTCAGAGCACCTGATTTGTTCTTGTCAGTCTCCCTCCCAGGGGGTGGGGGCCTGGCCTGACCTCGAAAGAACCCTGTGACATCACACCTGGTGAAAGAGAGGCTCTGTTGCTGGCATCTCAGCAAGACCTGCTCACCCAGCAGGTCACCCTGGTGTTGCACGGTCTGCAGGAGAGCCGCCACTTTGTTTCCTCCCAGCATGTGCCCTATGTTCCGTTCTCCTGGCCTCAATGGGACAAGCTGTGATTCCAGGCCCTACCCAGCGTCTTTTGCATTGGCACTGCATGACTTTTTCAGGAGAGTGCAGCAGCCGATGTGAACCCCATACTTAATGACTGGAATCCTTTTGTTGCTCTTAGGTCCCTCGGATGTGGTGGAGATCTGCCATGATGCACACAGTGACATTGCGCTGTAACCCCGGGTGTATAATGAGCTCCAAATCTGAGGGCTGCAGCATGGAACTAAGGGGTTTTGGTGCTTCTTCGGGTGTGTGAGCTCAGCCAAAGCATTTAACCCATCTAAACACAGGCTGGTGCCGAGGGATTTCTGGAAGCACTAGTGTCCTCGTGAGTGCCTCGGCTAGGTTCTGAGCATGACTAACCATCTGTTTCCTTGCAAATAACCTCGATAGGAATAGATACTTAGTTCCTACCCTTAAGATCCTGCGTTTGTCCATCTGGGATGAGAAAACGTTGTTCATAAAAGCTTTTTGGAAAGAGGAGCACCAGAGCATGAGGGTTCACACCCATAAATCTTTGCGCTCTGGGAGGCTGAGGCAGAAGGATGGCAAGGTCAGGCCTGGGCTGGGAAACTTATGGTAAACAATGAGACTGAGTGGCCAGTGCAGAGGCCCTCGGTTCAGTCCCCAGTACTGAAAACCAAAAGCCCTTCCCAGACTTCTCTGGTGATCATCTAGCTACCAGTCCCACTCAGTGTCACACTGTAAGAGGGCCCGTCAGCTCTGACACTGGTTCACAGTAAATCCCTGTGTCCTGCTATTACTTGTACACAGCCTTCCCGACCTGGACCCATTTCCTGGTCCAAATGAATTGAACCCATAGGTGCATCTCTTTTGATAAGCAACAAGCACAGAACATCTATGTTGACCACAAAATACAAATTCTCAGTACTAAATTTGAGTTAGAATGATCAATGTCAACACATGACAAACTGCATAGCTTATTCCCCCCAATTCATAGCTCCTAGTTATGTCCCTGTCCCAGGAGGCCTAAAAATAATAACCAAGTGGCCTAACAATAATGACTAAGTTCTAAATAATGATCATGAGGATACAGATCCACATTTGCTAACTACTTGCCAACTATTACTTTTTATTTAAGGTAGCCCAAGCTCCACGGAAAAAAAGGCAATACGGCCCTTTAGTACCCATCCTACTGGAATGCCATGAAGTTATCAAATACATCAGAATCGGGCCATTGTGATTCACAGGCCACCTTGGTGGGTCCTGCTTTCCCCAGAGAGAATCTGGACACTAATAACTGCAACATATTGAGTCAAAGATGCCTAAATTTATGAGTCGGTAATGATGCTCAAATAACAAGCCACTTCTTGGCCTTCTTGAAGACATGCTTATTATTTTGAAAACTGGTAACGAGAGTCAGGTTAGTTCTCATATATTTTGTGCAACTTTAGGATAACTACTAAGTAGGTGAGGTCAGTTTCTCTTTCTATTTGTTTTACTTTTCCAGTTTCTCTTTTTACGATTAGGCTTCAGCAATCTATAGCAGATCCAGTCTATTCATAAAATCCTTACGAAATGAGGAAGAGAATGAGAGCAATTAGAGGCAGTGGGAGATTTGCTGGTAGAAAAGGAGGTCAGAGGGATTTGATGAGAGGGCTCCAGCCTCTGCTACCTGGCTGTCAGCTTGGGGAGACCTACGTCATGCTTTTAACCTCTAGAATGACAAGATAGTATCTTTGTGTTGTTGAAAATGAACACGGACTGTGTGGTAGTTTGTTGCTGTTGCCACAGGAATCATGCACAGAGCTGAAATCAGCACCATTCAGACTAGAGACAGTGTGTTCAGAGTAATTATCTGGGTTCTTCAATACATAGCTTGGCTGGAAAAAAACATGCACAGGGTTATGGAGACGAGGGAGAGGGAGGGGCAGGGAAGAGGGAGAGAGAGGTAGAGGAAAAGGGG
Organism: Myocastor coypus; assembly: GCA_004027025.1. Lineage (NCBI taxonomy): Eukaryota > Metazoa > Chordata > Mammalia > Rodentia > Myocastoridae > Myocastor > Myocastor coypus. Next base: position 45,870 of record PVJA010012412.1, on the reverse strand, counting down.
GAGAATGGGGAGGGAGGATGGGGTCATGAAGTGGGAGGAGAGAGAGGGAGACACCTAGAGATTCAGAGAATTTAAGAATCACCATAACCCTTCTCAATATCTATGTCCTACTAGGATACTGCCTGAACAAAGTGTCAAAGAACAAATAGAAACCTACAGCTAGAGAAACTGAATGATAGCCGCCATGTGATCAGTTTGCTTGCTAATGGTGTTGCAGTTTCGCTTCAAAGTAGAATCTATTACTGCCAGCTAGGTACCGAAACATTTCTAAATGAAGTGACATCTAAGGAGTGGCTGGTGGGTGTGAGGTGAGACAAGACGGGGACATAGAGGAAGATGGGTGGGGCAATGGTAGAAAACTGCAAAAGCTAAAGGCTAAGCTCAGTGTCCGCTCTGGGCCTGTGCTGCTAGGACGTGGGTTTCCTGGGGGTAGGACTGCTGAGGCTCAAATCCCAGCTCTCCCTCCCACTGAGTGATCTGAGGTAGGGAATTCCTTAACTTCTCTGTGCCTCCTCGCTTTCTTTGTTTACAAAATGAAGGTAATATCAGTTTGATCCTTGCAGAGGTATAGGAGGTTGTGCCAGTGAGGTGATTGTTCATGGAGCCTGACACAAAGCGAACCCGGCAAGTTATCATCTCCTATCCTTCCTGCTGTTGAGGTCCTCGGTGTGGAAGGCCTCTCTCCCCGTGATAAATGAAGAGACTGTAAGATAACTTTCTATTTTATGGAGTGATCGTGAAGGTAAATGAGGTAATACATATTCAGGTGTTTTGAAGAAATTAAGTGTTCATGAGTATGTGACATTTTCCTCCTCATTGCTTCTATAACAAGTGGCAGGATGGGACTAAAAATCTGGCAGTACCACGGCATTCATCTTCGGCTAGAATTAAGGTATGCATCCTGGGGAAAGCAGCTAGCGTGGACTTAGGCAACAGCCCAAATTCCATTAGTTTAAGTGGTTCTCTATGCATCTTGACTGTGGTGGTCTGTGTACAAACACAATTTTGCTTTTTTAAAAACAGAAAGAGAAGGACATGGTCTCTATTTTCAGAAAGATGAAGACAAAGTCTTACCCTTCTACAAACTAAATGTCAAGTGACACAGAATTATATTTAAACACCATTCTAAAGGCAGGATTTGAGTCTAATCTTTCTTCTCTCTTTTGAATATAGAATTTTATTCAACAGCTTCAAACAAGTGAAAACCAGATACTAAATACCTTCTAAATGAGCAGACTCTCCCAGGGGACATGGGGAATAAAAGTCAGATTCTATTAAAATGTTCCCTTTCTTTCTAAAAGCTGTTTATGCAGCTACACATAAAACAAAAATTTGAATGGTGTCATCTAAAAATAAAAGTTTCAAGCATGATGTTCGGTTCTAGTCTACCAGAGAAAAAGTTAAATCAACCATAACTGCTACTTTGTCTTACAAATTCATTTTTCCTAGAATTATGCTAAATATTTTAAATATAGCTGACAGCATGCTTTAAGAAAAGAAACAAATCATACATATAACAAGATGTCAAAAAGGAATAAAAGCATCTTGGAAATAAAATTCAAGGAGCCTTGAATCTCTTAAAATAGCTTAAAGAAACTTGGTAGAGAACCTACTTCATCAGATGCTTAAAATGATAGAGACTCATTTATCTTGAGAAAATCCAGAACAGAAACGAAATATGCAATGAAAACCAAAGTTCTAGCCTTGACTACTTCTTCCTCTGGCTTAGGAAAAAAAATATATTTTTCTGCATTTTGGGACAGGGTTTACAGGGTCTATAGGGTTTCACCATGTAGATCAGACTTATGGTGGTTCTCCTGTTTTCAGCCTCCCAAGTGCTGCGATTACAGGCATGCACCACCATGCCCAGTCTCCACTGCAGTCTCAGTGTGCCCCAGGGGCTGATTTGGAAATTATGCCCTTGCTGATTAAGACTTTGGCACATCCGTTTTCTTTATCATTATGCTAGAGCTTGGAACCTAAATGTCCCCCAGAGGCCTATGGGGTGAAGATTTGGTCTTCAGCCTGTGATGCTACTGGGAGGAGGTAGAACGTTCAAGAGGTACATCCCAGGAGGGAACTGAGGTCGCTGGGGGTGTGGCCTTCAAAGCGTGTCGGGACCTTGCTCCTGGTCCCGCAAGCATGAGGTGAGCGCCTTCCTCTTTCAGCTGCTCCCGCCATGCTGAGCTACCTCACCACAGGTGCAACTGCAACCTGGCCAACCAGAAAAGGACAGAAACCTTGGAAACTATGAGCCCAAATAAGCCTTTCTCCTTCTCGGCAGCTTATTTTGAGTATATGCTATGGCAGTGGGAAACTAACACACACACACACACACACACACACACACACACACACACACACACACATTCAGTCTAAGTACTAAGAAATTGGCCTTCTCCTAACTGGCAGTTTTTTAAGAGGTTTGTCTTCTCTTCCAAGTCAACACGAAGCTTCTTTCTTCATTTGCTCTGCCAGGATTTTTCAAAGAAACGAAGGGAGGAAGGAAGGCAGGGAGAAAGGGAGGGAGGTAAACCAATAAATCCCTTCCTCTCCAAAGTTTTCTTTCGTGTTTTTCAAGAAACACTGTCACCTCCTCTCATAAGTTAATCCCTCTTGAGACCCTCACCTCATGCTTGTCAGGAGCAATGAAGTTCAGTTGGCAGTTGGAGTCATACAAGATGGAGAAAGCAAGTTCAAGCACCTCCTGGAAGAGATGAGAAAACACCGCATTAAGGAAATAGTTGCCTTCCTTTTGCACCTTCAGCCTGCAGGAGAGCCTGCCCCTGGCCCGGCCCAAGGAGTAGCAGCAGCAGCAGCAGCAAGGAGACTAGAGGGAGGACAGGCCAGGCTTTCGGAGAGTCACAGCCCAGTCCCTTCCTTTTCTCTGCTCTAGACAGAGCGACGGCTTATGACAGCCCATGGGGGAAGTGGCATCTGTGCCTCTTCTGGCATAGGGCTTGGCGACACAGTAGTAACACCTTGGCTCATGACTATTTCTGTTTGCCCACAATTTAGTTCAGGGACAAAAGTAGTTGCCGAAGTTTTGCTCCTATTCATGAACCCCATATCAGGTGACAAACACAACTATGGCCATCTTTCCTGCATAAACCCAAATGCAACCCTCTTTTCCCAAACTGTAAAACAAGTTACATTTGTAAACTGAAGCATCATTGTACTAAGCTTGCCAAGTCCCGCAGGTGGACCCCCTTCTCTTCAGCATTTTCCTGCCAGGATCAGTAAAGTCTCACAGTAGGGGTATTAGGGCTTCTGCATGAACCTGTTTTCTTCATGTCTCTCTTTGATCTTTCAATACTGTACAGCAGAGGAGCAACAGAACCCAGAGTTTTCCCACTCATGGATACAGGAAATAAAGCAGAAGGGGCTCAAGGGACAGAAGATCTGGGCTCACTCATTAATGCCCATGGAGCCTAGCCTAGCCCAGAGCACAGTGCACTAAGTAATTTTCATTTCATTGCAACCAAGTGACTCTGGCCCAGGTCCTCAGTTTCAGGTTAAAAATAGATCTCAAACTACATGCGTTGCAGGAATTATTGGGTTCTGTGATTGTTCTCCAGGTCTGATCAGTCGACAGGGTGGAGGCTTTCAGGGATAAGAGTCCCAGTGCACATTGTCACCTTAATGGCTCCAGAGCTGGAGGGAAAGGGGCTGGATGGGCATCAGTGCACACCCAGGACAGTACATGTGCATCCATGACAGGGTTCTGCCGTGGTGTCTCACTCATGCTGTAGTATTCCTCCCTTCTCTGCGCCCTTATTGGGCCCCGTGGGTGACTTCTCACCTGTTGGGACCTGGGACTGCTTTTCTCAGTATTCACCCACAAAGCATGCATTCTTGGGGAGCCAGTCTCTCTACAACACTGCTTATCATGATCTTTATTCAAGCTGCCTGTGGCCAATAGCCCATGGGCCTAAGGCCCCAGAGGGAAGACAGAAGACAACAAAATGCGACCAAAGCCTCCAGATTTCTGGAACTTCAGAAGACTGGATCCAGTGAACTCAAAAGACTCAATGTTAGCTGGAACCAGTCCCCACAGAGACCAACATCAAGCTAATTCTGGCTTTAGGAGAATTTTCCTGTCTGGGTCACTTGCCACCGCAGTGTCCTCAGTAGGACAGAACAGCTTCTGCTGTGAGTAGAGACCTTCTAGCGTCTCTCACCCAGATGGTCTCCTCACTCCATTAGAAGTAGAAACACTCGAAAGCAAGAGTGTGGAGTCACGGCATCAAACTATTCTGCAAAAACATTTGATTTTTATTCTCTTGCTCTCTTAGGCCCCTATTCAGGACCACCCAGAGAAGATGGCACAATAAGAGGTAGTGACAGGTAACAGAGGCGTGCACCACCACACACGCGAGTTTTCATTAAGTTTGGCATTTGTTTCTGTGATCATGTATGTCTCTTGGGCCTTTTAGTTTGTATTTAAAATGATCATAGCCCTCCTAGAGGTACCAAAAATTGATATCATCCTTTAAAAAAATCAGTACAGCGATACATATGAAAAACCAAGAATCCCATTTGTGCATCAGTTCCTAAAAGTAATCCAACAGCAAGCCAACATTGCACACGATTATGTGTTAGGAAATTATGAGAGACTAACTAAATATTTCTCTCTCCCTTGAGTGTAAGAAAATCACCAATTACCAGCTAAGAGAAATGCGTGTGGCAAGCCATTCAGTAAGATAATTACAAAGACTTGATATTGGGATGGCAAAATCAGGAAAAATGAACAGCACACATACACTGGTGGTAATTATGAATAATGCCTGTCTTTGGACAGAGGCTGGAAGCCAGCCTGGGGTTGAAAGTCAGCTTTAGGTAATAGAATGCTGCACTGTCTTAATTTTGGATATTCATAAACATTGTTCTCAGATGAGACCTGTGTAAGTGGTAATCTATCTACTAATCTGAAAGTCATTCATCAGGACAACTCTGTGACTCCTCCTGGAGAGTTTGGAGAGAAGGAGGAAGATAGGTTTTGTCTTTGGACCACTTGTCAAGATATCACTATGGCAGAGGACTGCTTTCTAGGCATGCAGGACTGGGTAACATTCCTTCAGGTTTTACTGGCTGAGCCTGTATGATAACTATGGCTCTGCTCAGGAAAATCCTGCAGCCAGTTATCACTTTGTGACAGCAGCTGGTGTGAATGCCACCAAAGCTGAGACGTACACTCTTGACCAGGCGCTGAAGCCACTGGAGACCTGGCTGTCAGCACAGTTAGCAGAGGGATGGAGGGGGAAGAGGAGATGGAGGCAGTCAGACTTGGGGCCCTGCCATTGTGCGGCATCAGAACAGGAACGATCAGAACTGTCGTGACCCAGTTCTTGACAAACACAGGCAAGAAGTGACAAATTCGTGAGAATATCAGGTCCCACTTTAATTTTACCTAGGCTGCCTGGAAGGGGTGGGAGGAATTAATTCTCCAAACTGCACCCTTGCATTCAGGGTGTTATCACTTATGATGAGCTACATGGCTGCCTTTGGCTTTCCTTCATGGGGTAGCCGAGGAGGTCACTCAGCAACACTTAGAGCAGGGAGGCTGAGGAGCAGAGAGAAGTTAGACCTCTTGGGCCACCACTCTGGTAACTGCTACCTGCCCAAGCTCCCTGTGGGGAGGAGAGGTGCCAGGTGGTAGCTCACTAGGCTGGCAGGGATTCTAGCTACACACCACAAGGCTCTGTCTGATATCTACCAAACAAGGCTTTGCTGTTCCCCCTGAATGTTTTCCATTCCCTCTGGACTTAACTCATATTCTGCGATGTCTACCTGCTCCCCTGCCAGGTGGAGGGAGATTGTAGACGGTCAGAGTTCCTGGGAGAAGATGAGTGAGAAAGTAAACATATCTCTGTATCCTGAGGCCTTTGAGCTCCTTCTTAACCCCTTGATTCTAAGGCCAGGGACAAAGGTGTCTAAGGTCAGGAGGTGTACACAGAGGTGTCACTTAGGTTTGGAAGATGTTTGAATGTGTGTTCTTTTGTGAATCATAGGATGGACCAGCAAAGCAAAAATGTAGTGTCACACAAAGTGTTTTCAGTATGTGGTGTTGGCTGTCATTCTCTACACTGTTTTGGGATAACCAACCACGGTGGTTGCAGGGAGTATCAACTTGGTTGACTTTGGGATACACAAAGAACACTGGTGAGTACACTTCTGGATGTTTCTGGGTCGCCATGGATGTGTCTGCTTGAGGTCCCTGCCTCGTCTCTTGTCCTGTGCTACCTCGTACTGTTCTGCCCTTTGCTTTCCACACCTTGCACATTCCTCCACCTCACTTTTCCACTATGATGCTCCTGCCTTTCAGTCACCAAACCATGAGCTGAATCCCCTGAAAATGTGAGCCAAATTAAGGTCCTCCTTTAAGTTGTGGCTGTCAGGTACTGCATCTAGCAATAGGAAAGTTGACTAGGGCAATTAATGTATTAGCCATTTTGCCCAGAACTTAGCCATACTGGTTCTCCATAGGTCCTGGTCATCTTGAGGGCTGATAATTCTGATGACAGACACACAGGCTATTCTTAGACATGTGTGTGCATGTTAAATATGGCCATGTGAAATAGTAGATTTCATTGCTGTAGTAGTGTTGTTTCTCTTTATACCTGTATGCTTTAAAAGGCAAAACAGTCAATTGGGCAGTATGTATAGCATAAGAGACTTCCTTCTTCCAGAATCTCTACCTTTCTGTTTCCACTCTGTCTTAGAAGCATTTTCAGCCAACAGTTCTCCAATCTATTTTTTAAAAATATTTTAAAATTTTATTTATTTATTTTTTTCTTGTTTCAGAACCTTTGTTTGTTTATTCACTCATTTTTATGGCCAGCTCAGCCCGCCCCAACGGCAGGGCTGGCACAGCATGTGGTGCCAGGGATCGAACCGCGGTCCCTGAAGCCACCCAAGCTTTCCCAAGCAGGCGCTTTAGACCACTGAGCCATCCCGCCAGACCCCCTCTCCAATCTATTTTATTCTTCTAGTCTTCATCTATTTTGGAAATCACTGTTTTCCAATCAGAGGATGTATAAAGGCCCCATGGGAAGTCTTCCATGGTTTCTTGATTGGCCAGTTTCTATTCAAAACTCAGCTCACGTGCCATTTCCATCACCAAGCGTTCTCAGTTTTCTTATGCTACCCCTGTGCTGCAGGTTTTGTTTTGTTTGCATAAATGATAAATTATAGTTGCATGTTTACATACAAATCTTGTCTTTTGGATATCCAGGACTGGGGGCCATATCATCTTTATCTTTGGGTTCCTAGTTTCTGACACAAATAAAATGCTCAATCTATTTGCTGAAAGAAAGAAAGAAAGAAAGAAAGAAAGAAAGAAAGAAAGAAAGAAAGAAAGAAAGAAAGAAGAGAATTTGAAGACAAGGCTTTTTGGTTAATATCAAAAACTTCAAGCTGTTGGTAAAATACCATCTTCTAATACAATCTGCTTATTTCGAGTTCAAGAATCACCTTGGTAAAACAAAGGCTAACTTCTGGAACATGGGCAGAAGATAGTATCTCCCACAACACATGCACTGTTATTTGACTCAGTGGGATCTGGGAGACCTGTCTTTCAGCGATTACACAGTATCTTTCAACTAGAGGACTGAGAACTTGTGAGCCAAGTGCCAAGAATTCCCAGTTGAAAATGTACATGAACAAACCAACTTATAAATTAGAATTTGAAGTTTTAAATCACTAATCCTTAATACTCAAGGTCTTTTCACTGAATTGCTATCCACCCATGACAGTATTTTTCAGATTTGGGTCAGGAATTTTCTATGTTGTCTGCAAAGAACTCAGGCCTACTTCACCAGGAATTTGCCTGTTGCTCTGACTTCTGGTAACAGGTTGAATTCTGAGCTCCAGGATGCTGGCCACACCTGCCTGGCCCATCACTCTGTGTCCAGAGAGCCCAGCAGATCTTGGAGAACCCAGTACTGAATACTGACTCAATGTGGGACATGCCTCTGCAAGAGGCACATCAAGGGAAAGGAGCACTTCTCTGTGTCTTTCTGTCCCCAGGGCTTTGGCAAGGCCCTGACCCTCTAGCAGATTTCTAATGGGTAAAAGGGCCATTAGTTACTAATATTCTGCTAACAAGGTGTTTTATTTATGGATGCTAATTATCTTTTACCTCAGGTCAGCAGTTGAGCCAACCAAGAATCTTACAACACTCAATGTCAGAAGCCAATTCTCAATTAGAAAAATGATCTGAAAAACCAGAAGTAGAAGGAAAATTTCCCCCCTTATTTACGTATTTGATATAGAGTCTCATTACACAGCTCAGAATCACAGTGATCCTCCTGTTTTCAGCCTCCCCAGCACTGGGGTTACAGGTATGTCTCACCACATCTGGACTTGTTCCCTGGCTCAGCATGCACAAGGTAGGGCTGGAGCAGCATGCAGTGCCAAGGATCTAACCCTATCTCTACTTTTCCCTAAGTAGGCGCTAAGTCCACTGAGCTATCTCCCTGGTCCAGAAGCAGGCTTTTGATTGGTGAAGCAGGCCTTATGCACCGAGGAACTTCTGAAAACACACCTTTGTTGAAGTTGCAGATCTTTATGTTCTCACCCACAAGGCCCGAAGGTCAGGAGCAAGGGCCTCCGGAGGCCTGAGAGAAGCAGTATAGGTGTGGGGGAGGTGAGGAGGAGCAACTGTGACTTTACTTTCTGCATTTTGATGTTTGTCCGAAGAACTAGCTGTGTGAACACTAGTAACAGTACAAGACAAGTAATTTCCACATTTGTACCAACGAAAGAGTTGGACTACTGGGGATACTGTATTCTCAGCCCTCAAGTCAGACTGGAAGTGGGTAGGGAGAGGGCTAGAACAGCTGGTCAATAATCAATCCTGGACAGAAGCCTACATTTGAAGGCTTATATATCTGTTTGTACCACTGTGTCCCATCTGGTCACCTGCTATTCATCTATACGTCCATCCATCCATCCATCTGCCCATCCATCCATCCATCTGCCCATCCATCCATCCATCCATCCATCCATCCATCCATTCACCCATGCACTCATCCATCCATCCATCTATCCATCCATCCATCCATCCATCTGCCCATCCATCCATCCATCCATCCATCCATCCATCCATCCAT
>PVJA010012412.1:20079-36657 GCA_004027025.1 Myocastor coypus | reverse complement strand
ATATGTGGAAGTAAGGTCACCACACTTCCATACTTGATGTTTCTGACTTGCACTTTCTTCTCTCTTCCTTTCCATTTCCTTTTCTATCCTGTCCTGTCGTTTCCTATTTATCCCCCTCTGCTTGCCTCCTCTCACTTCTTTCCCTCCCCACCTCTACTAGTTAGTCAGGCTAGATGATAATTTTCCTTATCTTTTCAAAGATCTAGGTTTTGCTATTTTATTTTCTCTCTTTATATCTTGTTTTTTTGTTTCACTTACTTCTATTCTAATTTTGTATGTTCTACCTGGGTTAGGCTCATATTGCAATTTCTTACTGTCCTGTGTTAGAAACTTGATGATTTCAGATCTTCCTTCTTTTCTATGCTATATATTTCCTAATAAAAAAGCGATTTTTATCAAAACACACATTTTAATAGGTTTTATCTTTATTTGTGTTACCTTAGAATATGTTGTAATTTCTCTTGAGCCTCCTTTGAATTATGGCTTATTTAGAAATGTATTGGTAGGATTACAGCCATTGAACACTTTTTCTCAGCTAATTTTCAGTGATTCTGAGAGTTACGTGAATTCTACAGCCTGTTGGGTGGATCGTGCTATTACAATCAATTTTATCAGGTTGACTGATGGTGCTGTTTAAGCCATTGACAGTTTTTCTAATTTTCTGCCTGATTGATCTATTGATTACTGAGGGATGAAGTTCCTAGTATAATAATGAAGATGTCTTTTTCTTCTACCAATTTTGTAATTTATTTTTGTTTTTTGTCCTTTGAGATAGGGTCTCGCAGTTCAGGCTGGCCTTGAGCTCACTTTTGTAGCCCAGGCCAGTGTCGAACTCACATCGATCCTCCTGCCTCAGCCTCTATTTTTGATTCACATAAATTCATGTTTTCTAACTAAGTTCATACATGTGTATTCTTTTTGGAGAATCGATCCCTTGATAACTTTCTTTCATTTGAAGAGTGGTTGCCTGAAATTAATATAGCTTCCCCAGCTTTCTTCTGATTAGTATTAGCATGGTGTTTCATTCCATCCCACTACCTTTAACCTATTATAGTCTTACATTTAAATTGAATTTCTTTTTCAAAATTTATCTATTTATTCATTCGACATAGGGTCTCACCACGCAACTCAGACTCACAGTGATCCTCCTGTCTCAGCTTCCCCAGCTCTGGGATTATAGGTTGTACCACCATGCCCTGTCTGGGGGCCAGCACAGCATGTAGTACTGGGGATTGAATTTGGTTCTTTGTGCTTGCCAGGCAGCTGCTTAGAATTCCAAGCTATCTCTCCAGCCCTAAACTGAATTTCTTGTGGATAATACAGAATAGTTTTAAAAATCAGTTTGACAATATACAGTTTTTAATTGATGTGCTTAGAAGATTTATATGCTTAAAGTGTTATTGCATCACATGCCGAGCCAGCACCCCACCAGGGCGGGCTCAACCAGCTACAAGATAAAAATTAATCTAAAGTAGTATTGATCATTAAGGGGCCGGGGAGATAGCTCCGTGGCACAAGTGCCTGCCTGGCAAGTGCAAGGTTGTGAGTTCCAAACCCAGTCCCGCCAAAAAATAATAATAATAATAAAAAAGTATTGATCATTAAATTAGAATGGCTGTGATTATTACATGGGACTGTGTCAACATGACTGACGTTGAAGAGTACCAAGAGGATTGCTGGAGCATAATTCAGGGTGTGTGGGGGTGGGTCCTGGCGATCTGGGGGCCTACGTGGGGTCTGTGGGCCCTTTCTCTCCAGCCCTGTTCCTTTGTTCTGCATTCTGGCCACCATAAATGAAGTGTCTTTTTCTCTCCCAAACCCCCACCATGATGTTCCTGCCTGGAAACCAACTAACTGTGGGGGGCTGAATCCTCTGAAGCCATGAACCAAATAAATCTCTCCTCCTTTAAGTTGTGGATGCATATTGAGTCCCAGTGGTATGAACACTAATAATAAAGCATGTGTTTATAACTCTCTTACATTTTTCTCTTTGTTTGTCTCTTTTTGCTATGGATGTGATTCTTTTCACTTATCCATCTAATACATCCATGCCTTGATGAATAGTGATTTTGGCGAGTAGTGATTTTTAAGCTGGAGTAGCAATAAAAATTAGCATTTTAATTTTACCTTTACCAGTTCTTTCTCTGTTACGTGTATTTTCTTTAAGTAGATCTACTTTTCTGCTCTCTATCATTTTTCTTCTGACTGGACCCATTAGAATGTTTTTTTTTTTGCAGATCAGATATGTTGGCAATGAATTTCTGAGTTTTTGTCTATCTGAAACAAAAACAAAAACAAAAACAAAACAAAACAAACAAAAAACCTCTTTATCTCTCCATGCTTCCCTGGACACAGAATATTAAGGGAGTGGGATTTTTCTTTCAGAACTCCACTAAACTCTTTTCCTGCTTGTAATAGTTTCTGGAGAAAAGTTCACTCTAGTTTTTTAACTTTATTTTTCTATGACTAAGGCAATTCTCCTCCTTGGCTTCTTTCACTTTTTTCTCTGCCTTTGGTTTTTCTGAAGGTTGAATACGGCATGGTTAAGTGTTTGCTTTCAGAGATCTTCATCTTCGTTGGTGACCTTTAAACTTTTTGGATTTGGGGTATGATGTCTGTTGTAATTTTGGGAAGTCCTTGGCCATTATTGCTTCAGAATTTCTTCTGTTCCACTCCATCTTCCTTGGTCTCCTAGCTATGCATATGTTATGCCCTTGGCAATTGTTACAGTTTGTTTATGTTCTTTTCTTTTCTCTTTCTTTCTTTCTTTCTTTCTTTCTTTCTTTCTTTCTTTCTTTCTTTCTTTCTTTCTTTCTTTCTTTCTCTCTCTCTCTCTCTCTCTCTCTTACTTTCTTTCTTCTTTCCTGTTTTCATTTCAGCACGGAAAGTTTAAACCAAGCCATCACCAAGTTCACTGATTCAACTATGGGAAGTTCACAAACGAACTCTCTGGAAGTATTCTTCACTTCTGCTACCATGTTTTTGATTAATAATAGGCCTTCCTTCTGAGTCTTATAATTTTCGTCTCTCCGCTTCCATTACCTCCATGTTTCACATGTTATCTATTTTTTTTATTCATTAGAGCTCATAGGATCTGCACTCTTAAATTCCTTGTTCAACAAATTCATGATCTATGTCATATTGAAATTTGGTTCTGATAAACACACTGTTTTTTCAGGCTGTGTGGTCTCCTTTTGTTTGTTTTGCACATGTGTATATTTATTGTTCTTGCTGAAATCTAGATACGTTATATCAGGTAACAAGAGAGATATAATGAGAGATTTAGGGTGATAAATTATGTTAACCTGACAAGGACTTGAGCTCTGTTTGATGCTTGCTGTAACTACGAGGGCCAGAGGCTTGAACTTCCTCCAGTTTCTCAGATTTTGTGTCTTCTATTGACTTTGCCTTCCTTGAGCACTCTTCTGCATGGCTGTGTCTTGCTGATCTTCTGGCTATAATCCATCATGGGAGTTTCACATGGCAGTAAGGGATGAGGAAAGTGTAACAGTCTATAATCTTCCAATACATATCCAGCCTTTAGGGATCCTATGTGCTTCTACCGCTTTCTCCAGTTTCTGCAGTTGCACAGATTCCTTGCTCCTTCCCTCTCTGCATTTGCCCAGTTGCAGAATGTCCTTCTCGTGAGGGCACTGAGCACCAGCAACTGGGTCTTGTGCACATCTCCAAGCTCCCAGGCGAAACAGGGATGCTACAAGGCCTGAAATTAGAGAAATGCTTTTTCTATCTTTGGTCTAAAGGCCTGTAGACAAGGACTTTGTCATGAAGAAGGCTCTGGCCTATTTCGTAGTTGTTTTTCTCCATCTACCATGGCTGTGAGAGATCTTTCTGGAATATTTATGGTAAGAACTTTGTAGTGCTTCTGGGTTTCATAAAAGTATGCCCACTGCCTCAATAGCACAACTTCCAGGGGAATTCTACTGTCCACACAGCCTGCAGTAGTTCAATAGAAATGCCCCAAGTGTCCCTGCAGTATATTCTAGACAGGTAGTCTGCACCAGAGGACAGATCTTAGCTGTGGCTCTGTCTTTGCTCTTAGTGTTCCATGTTCCCAACAGTCCAAGAAAAGTTGCTGATTTACGCTCTGCTCATTTCTTTTTACTGTTAGGCTGGGAGTGACAGCTTTCAAGTTCCTTCTCTGTCAGCCAAGAAGTCTCACTGTCTGTGTTTTACATCATTCTGTCCCCACTCAGTAGGCGCCAGTTCAGGCAGGCTGTTCTGTCAGTGGCCCTACCTTTCCTGACTTTCTCTCGGTTAGATTCCTGTTGCTGCCAGTTTCTCCACCTCAGCTCCAAATGTGTATATCCCAGGGGACCTTGGCTCAAAGTGAGAAGAGCCAGTGTGCTCTAGGACTGTGCAAGGAAGAACTGGCATGTGGATCACACAGCGGACCCCACGGGTGCAGAAGGAGGTCAGCCAGAGGACTTGCTGCTACATAGAAGCATGCTCCATGCAATCTGCTGAGCTGTACAGTCCCTACCTCCCCACACTGTGGAGAAGAAAGATATGGAAACCCCAAAGGTCCTGGGTAGCAGGTAACCCACAGGCCTGGCCTCTTAGATAATACGCTTACATCCTCATGCTTATCATTTAGATGTATTCTACGACAGAGTTGTGATGGGCTTAACAAAGGGACAGGTGTGGTTTTGAGAAAAGTTATACTTAGGTAAGTTAAGAAGCAAAATTTTTGCAGTTTGTTTTTTTCTGATGCATAGCTAAGGTTACATGTCAAAGACCTACCTAGATTCTTCTCTGCCTGAAACTGAAATTATAGAGCAGGGATTATTTATTTTAACTGAATGATAAACAGGAGAGGCATCCTTTTGGTCTTCCTCTTAGATACTGATGCTGGAAATAAGGAAACAACCTATTGATCTAGCGATATTTTAGGATAAGGTGTTTTGAGAACCTAGATAAATCTGACACTTCTTTTACACATCATGAAACACCAAGAAATATAAACAAAGGACTGGTTCTCTAAAAGCCTCTATAAAAGGGGAAATACCCTCAGCCTGGGGCAAAGGAAATTCTTCTGTCTTTCCACAAATGCTTCTTCCTGTACCGTCTGTGCTGGTTCTTGGGCTGTGATGGTGACAGCTGGTGGCAAGCTCAGAGAGGACACCGAGAACTGTTGCAAAATGAAGGGTCTTTGAGCAACAGACGTGGCTGGGCAATTTCTCCCATCTAAGCTGGGTTTGTGCTATCTCACAGACTGCTCTGCATCACACCGAAGGACAACAGGTCCTTGAAGTTTTCTAGGATTCAAGGAGCTGGTGTCTGACTGTCTCAGTGACACCCCAGAGAGGCTGCTATGGATAAGCCTGGGGAAGGGAGACAAGTATAAACAAGAGGCTAAGACAGAATGGTCAGGGATGGGGGAGGAGGCTGGGGAGGACAGGCTGAGAACAGGCAGGGCAATTTCTAGTGCTGATTGAAGAGAAGAAGTGAAACAGCAGAGGAAACACGGGGTATTAGAAAATGGCCAGGGTGAGAAGAATAAGGGTAGGAGACAATATGAATCAGGAAGGAAATAAGATAGCAAAGACACACAACACCACCTAACACACACACCCATATGCGCTGCTAGAAAGGAAGGCTTAGACCATCATAATTACTGGCTGCAGGGGGCCTTCAGAGTTGTTCCTAATAAGTCAGAAATCATACCTTGTTTTGTTTAAGGGCACCTTTCTCTTTCATATGCGGGCAGTCCTTTCCCGTCACCACGGCTTTGATATCTGCCACTGGAACTGTAATTCATAAAAGAGAACAAAAGTTATAGCATCAGTGAGAGCTTAGATGTCGATAAAGACGCAGGAGAAGCCACCATGTCCCATACCCAGTAGCTACCGCATAGAGAGTAGGATAGTGCTCATAAGGTGAAGCTAAGACCAGCAGCATCCCAAGGCTAGAAGTTAAAATAGACTCTTACGTTCTGATACAAAACACATCTGGACAGGGAAAGCTACGTCCATGCGTAGACTTCTGGTCACTAAAACAAAGTATGAGTAAATGGCACTCGCAGGAATGTTGGAAGACAGCATCAGAAAGCACAGCACGTAACAGCGACTGGAACAGCAACAGCAGGGCTGATCCCGACCCTCGAAAGGGCTGCTGTGTGAACAGTCCTATCTCAACACATTTTTCTGACTATGCAGTTCTGAACTCTTCCTCCTCACAGTCACACTCTCCACCCTCTCATTAATTCTCACAATTCTGAGAGGTAGCTTTGACTTTCCCCAGTTTATGGCCATGAAACTTAAACTCAAATAAAGAAAAACTTTGCTGACAGAGAATGCTGAAAATCAAACAATTTGATGAGATGATAGTACATTTTGTCCTCCTATTCAGGAGTTAGAAGTAGATAAGAAAAGATATGGAAATTGTTATGCATTTAAGATCAACCGAGAAAGACAAGCCAGGTTAGTTTGGAGCCTTAAAAATGCACATGACCCTTTCTTATCCCTAATCTTTTCAGCCCTGCAAGTGGTAAATTTAGGAGAGGGGCGCACGCTGTCTGGCTTGGCTCAATCGATAGTTGGAGCCTGGATCTGTGAGCAATCAATTCCTAAGTTCCTTCAGTGATGGTAATAATGAGAGATTTCACAGTTAATGCTCACATGCTTTTACTGAGGAAATTGATTTTAGGGTTTGACAGCTAGATGAAGATAAAGTTATATGGTGTATAGAATGTTAAAGCAATAGAACTGGAAGGGCCTTTAAAGCCAACATTTTCTAAGTCCCTGAAAATTACTAAAAACTTTGTCCAAGTTCGATGACACCCCTACAGCCTTCTTCTATCCAAGAGTAGGGCTGTGATGAGCCCTTCTAGGGTGTCAGCCCTTGTGAGCCCCTCTGCAGACTCCTAGCTATCCTCTCTGTCACAACTGCTCTTTTTCCTTGCAGCCCTGAGCACAGACTCTTTCCTGAGACATTACTTGTAGTTAGGAAAATCTCACTTTTTACTTCTCCCAGCAGCATGGAAGACTATACTTTCCAGAAACCTATGCAGTTAGGTAAGGGTCATATGACTAGGTCTGACCAATGAACTGCAAGCAGAAATGCTTTTTTTTCCTAGGCCAGTCTAATGGAAAGCTCATGTCATCAATCATCTCTTTCCTTGCTGCAGAGACTGAGGAAGCACACATTCTGTTCAGACGGTGGAGCTCTGGATGGTGAAGAAGCCCTTGTCTTGTCTCTCAATGAGAGCAGCAGCTGTGTGGAGCAGTCCTTCATCCAGCTATAGCAGTTATGTAATGTGAGCCAGAAACTAACTTTGTTGTTGGCTTACAGTGCGCTATGGCATTGGCTGTTCCTGCAGCGTAATGCAGGACTCAGGCTCTCCTGACTGGCACAGCCTTTAATTCAAATGGCTTTCCTGACACTTTCCTAGAGACCCTCAGTGTGGAATCTTCCTGTCAGTGGTTCCTGTGATTTCTGAACCTTTTGTGACCATTCCCCTCAGATCTACTCTCATGACCAAAGACTGCCCTGAACCTCTCCGTAGTTGATGTGGCAGTTTAATCACTACCCTACGAGGTCACTTACATACTTTGGGAAACTGGTTAAAATTTCAGTGAAAGCATCGAAGCACACTTTTTACCTAATTATAAAATCAATTCTACAAACCTCTCCAAAGTTCACATACAGTTTGCATCATGACTACATTTTTAAAAGTCATTTGTGCCGGGCGTGGTGGCGCACGCCTGTAATCCCAGCACTCGGGAGGCTGAGGCAGAAGGATCGGTGCGAGTTCGAGACCAGCCTGGGCTACAAAAGTGAGCTCAAGGCCAGCCTGAACTGCATAACAAGACCCTGTCTCAAAAAGACAAAAAAAAAAAAAAAAAAAAAAAGTCATTTGTTAAATTACATGGACAGTGAGGTACAGTGTCAGCAATCTACAATTTTTAGTTACTCTTGGCTTTGAAAATTTACTGTATGAAATGGGACAAGACTAATATAAAAGCCTGTCATGGGGTTACCCTTCAGAATCACTAATAGGAAGACTTCAGGGAAGAAAAGGCACTTTTTCCCTAGGCTGTGTGGTAGTACATATTTTATCTTCTATATATGCACTGTCCCTTGTCAGAAGGATACGCTGCTAGATCACTCATTGGATTATGACTAAAGAGAAAACACAAAATTCTAAAAATACAGAACAGCTTTCAAAGGTTGCTTTTTGCATTCTTTGCCTCTAGATGCACTGGAAGACTAGGCATGGGGAGGGTTAAAAATGTCCTCTCCATCCCAAAACAGAAATAGAGGATCAGACTTCCCTATACTCTAAGGAGGATCCATAGGGCTTTCTGTGTGCTTATAGCCAACATAGTATTTTGACCCCCTTTTATGAGGGAACCAAATGTAAAAGTAAGATTCACTGGAAGGATCCAGAAGGGTCGCTAGGGGCATTTGCAGCCTTACTCTTGTCTCCTAGGGCATGGCTTCATTTCTTACCACTATACAGTTCAGGATGTGTTGAGACAATCTTTAATCTTACAAATGGGAAGACAGAGGCTCCAAGAGAGAAAGCCACCTGTGCAGTGTCACACACAGCCCCTGCTAGGCTGTGGTTTCTCTGGAACGTACCAGCACCACAAATCAAGCGGAGCATGGGCCCCGAGGTGGCTGTCACTTTCAACATGTTCAAGAGACTCCTTGCTGCTGTCTGTGTAAGAGGTTTTAGCTGTGATTGAGACCAAAAACAGCACTGAAAACTTCCATGCAGCCATCATGCTAAAGTTTCCGTTGTCGGGGCCTGGCAAGATGGCTCAGTGGGTCTGAAGTGCCTGCTTAGGAAAGCTTGGGTGGCTGCAGGGACCTCGGTTCGATCCCCGGCACCACATGCTGCGCCAGTCCTGCCCTCAGGGCAGGCTGAGCCAGCCATAAAAATAAATAAATAAACAAACAAAAGTTCTGAAACAAGAAAAAAAAATAAAGTTTCTGTTGTCACTACCGCAAGACTTAGGCGTAATAGTTCCCAAGTCATCACTGGTCAGCTTGGAGCATGCGCTGTGTGCACAGCTCCATGACGAAACTTCTTCAGGGAGACAGAGGATACATAGGCTGATGCCAGGGCCTGAGGGCAGATCTCATCTTCTCTCCTGGAAGGGTAGCTGTGTGCACTGCATGATGGGAATGACTGTGCCTAACTCACCTGCCATTCTATTACTTGGCATTTAAGTTCTCAGAACTTTGGCTTCCTTCTCTGCAAGGGGAAGACGATGCATTCTCTAGTCTGTAGAGTCCCTGAGAGAATTACCTCTGAAAACTGCAGTCGAGATCATCATTGGCTCCTCATCTAAGCTGTGGACAGCACTGGGTAACTGGGCCATGCAGTGGGACAGCTTCACTCAGACTTTTGCCTCAGTATTTGCTAACCTTCCTCATACTCATTTCCTTATCTGTGAAATAAAGTGAGGAATACCTGTTCCTTTAAGTTTCATGGAGGTGATTTATAGAAGCAAAACTCTTTGGATGCTGCCTGCCATATCACATGAACTCAATAAAGGGCACTTTCAGTTGTTGCCGTCTTCAACAGTAACAGTTCATTCTCTCCGTAGATGGAGAGGCCCAAATTCCTCACTGTGCTGCCTGGACCTACAACCCTGCCTCCACGAGCCTATGTGGACCACGCTTCTCCTTGGCCACAACAGGTCTCACAGCTTCCTTCAAGGGCATCTGCCCATGCTCTCCTCCCTGTCCCTTTGAAGTGGGAGTGAGGAGCCCAGTTGGGGAGCCCGAGGCAGGGCTGGGGAGCAGTGAGCCCATGTCTAGTGGGGGTGACAACAGCCAGCAAAGTCCCATGGCAGGGAAACGGTGTGAGAGGGAGCCTGTGGGGAGGTGGATTTTCAAGCAAAGTGAGTAGGAAAAGAGAAATTTCCCAAACTTTTAGGGAAGAAGGCAGCTAAGGACAGTCCTTCGATCCTCACTGGTGCTAGCTGTATAAAGAGGATTGATTCAGTTGCACTCTTTGGCCTCTCAATATCTCAATACTCAGCACTGATTAGCTGAAGGGGCAGAAGAAAATTTCTCCCTAGGTCTCAAGAGAGAGCAATCATACAGGGCCAGAGCAATGGCACTTAACGTTAATTAATGGAAAGTGTCATTTCTGCAGTGAGGTTTCTGACTTGTGAGAACTGCAAGAGGGCAGCTGTCTCTGCTCCAGGCAGAGCGAGGAATGACAGGAAGTGCAAAGCAGCTGGCATGCTTCAAGCAGCAAGCTTCAGGCTAGGGGGCTGGGGACTTCTCACCTGGCTCTGGGAATTCATTACATGAATAGATCAGCTCCTCTGACACACATGCGCAGGCGGATGCCATGTCACCAGCACGCGAGTACACACACTCACTCTCCCACTCCCATCTACTTCATGGTATGTAAAGACTGGAGCAGTTGGGAATTTCCCATTGCGGAACTTTAAAGGATGCAGGAAAGGAGAGGACAAGAGTTTTGGAGGCTGAACCGGGAAACCCCTTGCCAAGACCTTCTCCCAGGACTGGCGTCACCATGGCCACTCCCAAAGCCCTGTGGAGATTGATCTGCTACTCTGGCCTTGAGCTTCTGCCGTCTCCCTCAAGGTGGCGGCTTCCTGAGGTTAGAATTCTCGCTAGTCATTTCTAGCCTGGGTCCTTGGAATTGAGGGCCTCGTCGTGTTGGGGGACATCAGCTTGTGGATGAGCCCAGGCAGTACCTGGCTTAGAGTTCTGCTTCTGTGCACACTGCAGAGCCCCCTCTAGGAGCAAGGCCACTGGACCTAAGGAGCTGGCCATGGCGTGTCCCATTGGGTCTATTCCTCTCACCCTGGCAACCCTGCCAGTCACATGCTGGCCTTTGCTTTGAAAAATGGATCCTATCCCTATAATTATGGAATAAGATATCCAGTAGGTGAGAGGCCGATTCGCTGGGCACATGGGCAAGCTGGCTGTGGCTTCTCATTTTCCATTGTCTTGGTCCAGTGGAGGGTGTTCTAGAGGGAGCTCCCAGAGAGCTGCTGGTCGCTGTCACCACAAATAATCTCCAACTCTCTTTGTTTTACTGTTGTAGAACAGTGAATCTAAACTGCTGGTCCCAGACAATAGCAGTGAGTTTTCATCCATCAACAGCAAGTGGAACCAGTGAGGACCCTGGAGTGAGTCTTTCATGAAGCTAATCTAATTCAGTAGAAAAGACTGCATGCTTTCTACTTTCTTTTACCTTTGTGATCAAAAGCTCTTTCCTTTATGAAAAAGTGTGATATTAAATTTCAGTGAGGGTTTATTCTGTTACATTCCTTTCTTGCCAAAGTGAAAAAGTGGCAAAGCACATTGAGGTCACTGCATGGTGAAAGCTGGACCTGGCACACCACTGTGTGCCACACAGAGACGAGCTAGCTTAGCCAGTCTCAAACTTGAGTAGGCATTAGAGCTACCTGGACCGTATGAGGACACAACACTTCCACCCATTCTCCAAGTGTCTGAGTCAGCAGGCCTAGGGTTAGGGTCCTAGAATTGTCTATGATGTTCTCAAGTGACCTTGCTGATGGGCTCTGGGGACCACACTCAGCAAACCACTTACTGGCTTTTAGAACTCTCAGCAGAGAGTCCCTGCATCCAGAAACAGGATCTGGACCCACAGTATGGATGCCGAGCTACAGTCCATGTCTGCCATAGAGGATTTCAGATTTCACCTCCCTGCCTTAGAGTGGCAGTTGTGTGAACTGGGCAGAGACTTATCCCATGGGAAGAAATGAAGTACCTGACACTGCAGAGACCAGCTTGTCCCATTTTTGAGCTGAAGGAAGAGAGAGCATTCCTGGCTGTGTGTCTGAGATGACAGCATGGAATCTGAAAGTGTCACAAAGTTTCCCACTCATGGTTTATTTTTGCCTTCAACGGCCATGCGCTATAAGGAAAGCACTTCAGGTTAGATTTCCCTGGGCCTTGTGGCAACAGGGGAGAGGAATGAGGTGGGGGTGGGGTCTCTCTGGGACAGACTTATCTGCCCACCACAGGGTCAACCTGAGTTTTAAAGGTTACTTCAAAGAGTCAATACTGCTCCCTCTTTGATTTCTCCGCCTGGCATATTCCCTGAGGGTGTATTTTCTTTACCTCATTTCTTTTTGAAATCAGTTCTGCATCCCTGAGAATTTTAGTACTTCTACAATGCTTTGTTTAATTTATATACTTAACTGTAAACTTGGCATCTGTTCAATGATGTGTTATTAGGTTAAAAAAAAAAACTTCAAGGACTTCTGCCTCTTGTAAAACATGCATGTTAATGCAGACAACATGAAAATGCAAATAAATATTTGGAGAATATTTAGCAAATAGTAGAATGCCATTCATCATAAAATTTTCAAAGCATCAGTTACTTCTTTGGAATAAGCGAACCATATTTGGATCTGGCATTAATGCTGCATTACCATTTTGGGACACATTAAACCATCATGAGAACATAGGTCAGAGGCCAAGCATCTAAGTTATGTGAAATTATCTGAAAGGGTCTTAAGAAAAACACAACTGACAAAATAGGCTTTACGTTACTCATGTCCCTTGAAGCAGCATCTGGATAAGCACCGATAAAGTAGACAGCTGAACCTGTGTTCCTTGTCAGATGTGAAACCCTGCCGTGTTTCCTAACTTTCCTCCTTGCTCTCTTCATTGTTTAGTCCTTAAATTCTTGCTTTCCATTTAATTGTGTTACACCTTTCACTTTTTATTTCTTCTTTTGAGTTCTTTCACTGGGGAGACTATACAACTTTACATGTGTGGGTCCGGTTTATTTCACTTAGAAGTAGATCCTCAAGCTGCGTCCACCTATATATGAAGGCTTTGAGTTTATTATTGTTGATAGCTGAGTAACACTCCATTGTATAAAAACTCCACATTTTTTCATCCATTCTTCAGGTGATATGCACTTTGGCTGTTTTTAAGATTTGGCTATCATAAATTGTGCTGCTATAAACATAGGTGCACATATATCACTATTACATGGCAGGAACAAAACCATACATTTATATACACAAGATGATTAAGACAGTGGACCTAAGAATCTCCATCAGGTTTTTGAAACTAGCAGTTAATTTGTAGAATTCTCACCCTGACTAACTATATATGCTGCTATCTGTGAACTAAGCAACCACACTGAGGATGGCAATGGGTAATACTAGCACCATGCTTGGAATATCTATCATTCTGGTCTTCTAAATGCATACTGCTTCTAATGCCATATCCACTATTACTGTACTCTCTCTCAAGTAAATGTTTGTTTAAGAAAAGGGTAATAAGACAGAATAAAAGACAAGAAAAATGTCATAGGATTGTCCTGCTACAACTTTGTATATGGTTAGATTTCTAAATTTCTGTGTAAAAATGTGTAATTCCTCTTTTCACATTCTATAGAGATTTAAAATTAGAGGGAAAAAAAGGACTACAAGGACAGCCAATATTTTGGTCTTAGCCCTTTAAGCTCAGTGAGGACTCAGGACCTGAGAGAACCTGTTCTGTAACATTCTGTAACTCAATGGTGTCCCAAATTTTCTGTTCAAGGTGATTATGGGGCTACAGAGGGGAGTGATTGGCAATGTATAATGTGCCTAAGGAGAGTTGCCTAGAGAAGAAATATTCTGTCTGGCCCCCACAGAGAGCAAACTGGTCAAGCAATGACTGTGACTCATCCAGATGGCTGACACTGACAAAAGATCTACAAAATGCTGTACATGGTTTCAGGGAAGAGGGGATTTGAGTGAACCTGTCACATACAAAAGTTACGCTTTTTGTTATATAGATCTTGCTTTGTCTTAACTATCCAGCAGAAAAGTTTAACCACAAGGTATAAAAAGGAAAGCCATATTAACATGCTGAGCTGTAAAAGGCTCAAGTCAACAACTTCTGACACTGTCAGTTCTGCTGATAACCTACTACTATTATGGACTTTTGGATTATAATGGGTTATTTTGCTGAAGTCGTGCACCTACAATATTTGAATGGTAATGGAACACCCATCTCTGGCAAAACAAAACAAAAAAAAAAAGCGGGGGGATATAAATGAAGGACCATTTTGTATTAAAAAATAGGTAGAATAGATATACAGCTGTTTTCTCTTAGTTCATTGAGAAGATAGATTTGTACTAATAGTGTTTAGACAACATATCATGTCTGTATCTTATACTCTGAATAACTACGATGAAGACAATAATATGCAATGTTTTAATTATTATTTCAAAACACTAGCAGTATTTTGAAACTGTCTCATTGCTATTTCTTTCTCATTAAAATTAATAAAATAATAATAAAAAAATAAATGTGAAACCCATGAAGCTTTCACATTCACTGAAAATATTCAGGCTAAAATGTACCACAGAATAAGCCAAGTTCCAAAGGGTAACTTTGACTGCTAGTTTTGCTATATGTTACATTATGACAAAGAAGCAACTAATGAACTCAAACTTAGGTGTCCTGCTCAAGAGAGACTTACGCTTGTCCTGCAGGGAATCGTGGGGCACCTCTCCCTGAGGGCTTTCTTCCAAGTCTCCATAATGTAGGACCTTGTGATTTGGTGAAAGCCGACAGTACCAAAACTTATCTGAGGAGAAAAGCACAAGTTTACAAGGTAAGTGACTCTTCTTTCCAGATATATGGGCATGGTTACTTTCTAATACTTTGCTTAGAAGAACAAACAATTCATTTGATTTTAAGCCTTGAGAAAGAAAGCATTCTAGCACATGAGGCAGGATGTCCCCTTCTGATTTGGAGACTTAGGTGCTCCTTGTTCTGCTTGGTATACTTTTGGTGGCCATTAAGAAAGTCACTGACCTGTTCAAGGCCAATAAGATTTTCTGAGGGGATGGCTCCCAGAGGAAATTTTATAACCAAAGACGATTCCTTATCCACTTGGGAGCTATAAAAGCAAGGGGGGAGGTGGAGAAGAACCAGCTTGCTTGGGACTTCTCTACTTCTATTTACTTTTGGCTTTTCAGAGTGCTCAGGTGGTTGTATACAAGGTGGTACCCTAGCTGACACACCACTGCCCACTCTTGTAACTGAAGCCCACCAGTGATCGATGAATGCTTGCTGGGAGAGTGGTGAGACCCATGAGGCTGGGGTTCATGCAGGGATCATCTGCATCTATCAGGAGTTCAGTAAAGGAATAACAGCAATGCACAATCCAATTCCTCAAGTGTGGTTCTCTCAAAGCGCATGACCCAGGCCTTGAGATTATTTTTTGCAAATAACTTCCTCGCTGGGCGTGGTGACTCACACCTGTAATCCCGGCACTTGGGAGGCTGAGGCAGGAGGATCGGTGTCAGTTCGAGACCAGCCTGGGCTACAAAAGTGAGCTCAAGGCCGGTCTGAACTGCATAGTGAGACCCTGTCTCAAAAAGACAAAAACAAACAAACAAACAAACAAATAATTTCCTCAACTTTTACCTCCTTAGCTGCAAAATGTAAGCACAAAATGTGAATGGGGCCATGAGGCAAGGATAAATAGGTGAAGAATACTTTTTAGCAATGTGTAGATTCATAGGTGAGAAAATTGAATGATGTTTGTACTTCGGGTGGCTCTGGAGCTTACCCTAGATGCTACCTCCCCCTGGATGCTCCTTTGATCTCTGCAGCAGAAGGGATTCTCCTCCCTCGCGGAGCATCCTTGCTGTACCACAAGCACAGCCTAGACTGTCTGCATGCTCACTACTTGAGTATTCCCCTTTATCTTCAGTGGCCCAAGGAAAGCAACTTTCCAAGTTTCTGGTGGGAGATGAGGACTCCAGGACACTCAGTAGACTGACACTGTGGAAAAGTCAGAGCATCTCTGCCAAAAGCTACTGTCTTATAATTGCAGTGTCTCCATCCCTGGGCACTGTGCATGGCCCATCAAAGCTCTGCAGGTGGTCTTGGCTGATTTCATAAATGAAGACCCAAAAGGATACAGTTAAAAGACAGAAGGCTCAGTGCATCTGTTACCGGCAGGGCCCTTCCTACCTATACAGTGCTCACCCTAAGGTCTTCGTCAATTCACCCTCTTACTGTGTCTCTAATCCCAAATTCTTCTGAAGCCGTGCTGACTACAAAGCTCTCCATTACATTTGAAGAAGAGTGGTTTTCTATCTAAAATTGCCTTCACTGCAAAATCATGTTTTAACTATAATCCTTTTAATAGACAAGAAGAATTTTAAAAATGGAAGTAAAAGCCGCACAATGAACAAAGCAAATGACCAAAGCTGACCCAGAAAATGGAGGTGCCTTTGTGATTCCTATCTTCCAAGGCCATAAGTAGGGCTTGAGAATTTTTGAGTGCAGTCAGAATATGGCAACCAATGTAGTGAAAGAAATCTGAACTTAAGGGAAAAAAATTAAGGGACATTAAAGGTCATTTGATGGTGAGGGAGACATCTAGAGTTGCTACATCGTCAAACTGGCATTAGACACACACCAAATGCAGGTTATTTTTCTGGAAAAGCAGTTATAATAGAGAAGGGAAAGTTACTCCCAGCCATTTTAATTATGCAAATGTACAATGCTTGGCTTTCCATCAGGAGTTACATTTGGGATTTTTTTTTTTTTTTTTTTTTTTTTGGTTTTTTT
>PVJA010012412.1:8210-19979 GCA_004027025.1 Myocastor coypus | reverse complement strand
AATCCATAGTAGGAACTGTGAATGACTGAGTTCTGACCCACTGGTGGACAGCTCTCTCTTCCAAGAAGGAACTTCCCTTCCCACTGTTCCACACAGCTACGGTTAAGCTTTCCATCCTTTGTCACCTCTGGGGTGGGATTTTGGGCTATGTCACTGATGGGTGCCAGCTGGGAAGAAGTCTGGACATGTTGATCTTATATGGAGACAGGTCTCAGCCTGCTCTTTATAGCAATTTCTTCTGCTCAAGCTGGTGTAAGCTCAACGGCTTGGTGGTAGAACCTAAAGCCAAAGCTTCCACAGGGCACAACCAAAGAAGATCACGTATGCTCAGTGTATTCTGAAAAGAGGCACTAAGACATTTAACTGATACACAATTTAATGCACACAGATATAATATGGAGTAAAATATACAACTTACATCCATCTATAAGATGTCACCATTCATGTGTCCTTGTAATATTTTGCTGCTTATATTTTTCAGGCTAAATTTATTTATCCAGGATTTACAGGGGGTGTGCCATGCACGGTGCTTCACTGGGTACAGTGAGAGAGAACTAGAATGAATGGATACTCAAGCAATAAAATGGAAACAAAACCCAGGGGAGAGGGCTGTCCTTAGTTCTTATAGGCAGCCAAGAGAGGAATAGTAGACATGCTTGTGTCCCTGGTCTTGGAAATAGGGACAGAGAGCAATCTGGAACTCAGGCTGTATGGAAACAGAAGAAGGAAAGTTTTCTTAAGCAACATGTTCTTGCATCCTCCAACTATTAGAGAACAGAGGCTGTTTGTCAGGGTTCCAGGAGACAAGCCATCATCTTCCTTGCAAAGCTGTCATGGATGTTTTAATAAAAGCAGCACAAAGGCTGCCTGGAACTCTGGTAACTAGCTGGTGTAGAGCTGACAGTATTTTTTTCCTTCTTGAAGCTTGCATTTCCTTGATTGATATAACACCACCTCCTTTCCTCTTTTCTTTTTCTTTCTGGTCAATTTTGTTACTCTTTCCATGCTCTGTCTACTCCTAGAGTGGCTAAGTGAAAAAAGACCTGTGCATCACTTGTGTAAGTGATGTGTCCAGTTCCTTCTCATCAACCAGCGAGTCTTAGAGGGATGAGAAAACATAGGAAGGAAAGGTTGAAAAGCCTGAGCAGTTGCCTGGACTCATAAGCAAATGGGCACTGCCCAAGCAGGCTCTTACTGCAGGAGGAATCTGGAGTCTGAAGCTTTGGCAGGTCTGGGGACACCATCGCTTGTGTAGCTCTCTTCCATAGGTAGAACTGTCATGAGCAAGGAGAGCCGAGCACCAGCTGCCCTGCACAGCATGCTGACGTGCCAGTGCTGTTGATTTCAGCCTCAGCCATCAGCAGCAGTTTGATTTGCAGTTTCTTTCATGGTAAAACAAAACAAAACAAAACAAAACAAAACACAACAATGTGTATTTTCCTTTAAAAACTCAGCATGGTGTTACTAGTTTCTCAGTCCCTCTGGGCAATGGAAGAGAGGATTTCATCGCTAAAAGCAATTAGCAGGAAGCCACAAGAACATTAACAAAGATTGTTTGCTAGCATTTGAAGAGAAAATAAGAGTTAATACAGAAGTCTTGTAGGCAGTTATGGCTGAAAATGCATTAATGGCCATCTCTTCGTCCCTAAACTCAAAATTATGGAGATAATTTCGTCTCAGTCTTTTTCTTTGTGTGCGTGTGTGGCAGAGAGAGACACACACACACACACACACACACACAAAGAGAGTGAGAGACAGAGATAGAGACAGAGACAGAGACAGAGACAGAGACAGAGAGAAAAGGGGGAAAACCTGGCATCATACTCACAAGCTCAGAAAGAAGGGCTGATTAAAGCTATTCCTAATGTCACATAGATTATCACAGAGCTACTAATTACTGGACTCTGGGATTTGGCAGTGAGGCCAACAGCTCTTTCTGTGTTGATGGAAGCACTCTACATCTGTTTTATCCAACAATAGGGAAAAAATTCAAATTTTCTTTCTTTATAATTCACTCGGTCAGCAGGTAGGCCAGTCAGCCTAGTAGCAGACGCCATGGGTGATGTTGGTCATTCTGTGAAGCAGAAGGCACCAGAAGAAGTCAATCCTGATCAACTCTACTATGAAAGCAGGGAGCATCTCTGTCAGGTACCAGGTCAGTAGTCAGTAGCTTATGACCCGGAAAATCTGAGAGTCCAGTCAGGGAGTCAGGACAGCTTCATCTCAACTACATCCTTCAACCCCTTTTACTGGAATTTAGTATTGTCCCAAAGTCAACCTAAAATGTGTCCAATCTTCAACGTATTTAAAAGAAGGTCCTCTTCTGCCTAAAATAGCAACTTTCCAGGTTGCAAAACAAGAGAAGCCCAGCAACGCCTTGAAAGGGAAATGTCCTCCTTTGAGGCAATGAGACTTACAACTTCTCTATTGATCTAGTAAAGGAGAACAACAGAAGAAGGTGCAGATGAAGGTCATTCTGACTTTCACATCATTCCCACTTCCAGTATGTTGCTCAGAACCTGTGCTTTGGTTCAGAATTCTGCCGCCCAGAGCCATCAGTCTCCTGTTCCAGCACCGGGCCCAGAGCCCCAGCTGCTCTCAGTGATAATCTGGTTTTACAGAAACTTGGGAGTCACCAGACCAGATGCCCAACAGCTGTGGGGCCTTGGCCAAATTATAAAACTTTGAAGACCGTTGTTCTTCATTTGTGAAGTAATGATAAATATGTGAGCAAAATGCATATAGAGTATCCATTATGTCTCCTTCACAGGGCTAATTCTTGACAAGCATTCATGCCTTTCTGCCTTTTGGGTCTGTGGGGACCTTTCCAGGTTCCCATGAGTGGGACCACCATTGAACTTTTGGGAATGGTGATTCTCTGTTGTCTTGATCTACAGGAAGGTGATTTCTCCATGAAAAGAAACTGGCATTTACTTCCTCTGGGAAATATGCATTTATTGATACCTGACATTTTGTTAAAATGACGTATGCTTAGGTTTAACAAAATGTTAAAAGAAAAATTCCATCTAAGATAATGGAAGAAACAGGTTTCCCCTCCAAATGGCTTATATTATTCCTGTGCTCAAAATTCCATTTAGCTCAAGGATTCTGCCTGGACCACAGAGATAATGTAAGGCAGAGAGATGAGGAAGCATGGAAGCATTTTTGTTCCAAAAAAAGAGTGAGGGGCATAATTGTCCAGCATTTAAGTACAAGATAACTTTGTCATGCTAGCACTTAGAGAAGGTGTGGTGTTCACTGAAATAAATGGTCAGTTTGTTTCTTCAGTAGATTCAAATGTATATGCTACCAGTTCTTGAAATAACTCTCCAGTGTTTAGCCCTGGCTTTTACCAGGACCACTGTGTCTTGGAGCCCAGGGCATGGCTCAGGACTAGAGTGCTTGCCTTGTATACATGAGGACCTGGGTTTGATCCCCAGCAATACAAACAAGAGTACAGAGAAGAAACCAATGCAGGTGGTACTGAAAGTCCTCAATTTCAAAAATCTAAAAAGTAGAAGGCAGTTCTTGAGACCACACTTTCTTCTGTGGCAAATGGTGGCTTTAGCATAGAAAGCCTCTGGGATTTCATCTTCACTCTCCCCTGAAGGAGTCCAGGGAACAGAGGGGCAGGCAGAGTCTTTCCCTGGTGAAGACAGGCTGGGGCTGGGGGTTGGGGGAGACTGGAGGAAGAGGTAATGTGACATCCAATGTCACTCCATCTCCTGTGATTAAAAAGCTATACTAGGAACTGCAAACTAAACTTAAGAACATCACAATATTTGTTCAGTGAACTGAGCAAGCGCCACCCTCAATGTTAAAGACTTGTAATTTTATTTAACCCATGCAACTATTGGGTGCAGGAACTGCTGTCATCTGCAGTTTACCAAAAGGAAGGAGGCACAGAGAAGTGCTGGAGTCTACCTAAGGCTACCCAGAGCATGAGTTGGGAGGCAGGGACTTGCCTCCAGCTGGATGTCCGATATACTTTGCAGCTTCCCAGCTCACGTGTGACCAGAACTCCCAGAAACCCAGATGTGCTCACACCCAGCTATCCAGGTGGCAGAACTCTCAATGAAACAGGTGGAAGGATGGGCAAGGATCATGCAAGTGGCCTGAGGGGGGGGGAGTGCTTAGTGCATGTGGCCCCACTTGCCAGCTCTGTGGGACTGCGGAGGCTCGTTCGCATTTCCCCCTTGTGAAATTAGCCAGTTGAATCCATGCATCTGCATTGTTCTTGCTGCTGGGCAAAGTTTACAGGAGCATGGCCATGGCTTCTCCTCAGAAAAAACCTGTTCTTTACCCCGCAATGGCCCTGGAAGGCAGGTATCCATCCAAGTCTGAGCTCTGCTGTAGAAGTCAATCTTTCTTAACGAGATTAAAATTGATTTTATATCACATTCTTGCTAATCAGTGTAAATCTAAGTGCAAGGCTTTGACGGGGTGATAGGAAACCAATTTCAGTGCAGTCTGCTTTGAATCCCTATTTTTAAGGACATAACAACCAGTAGATAGAAAATCCACTTCTAAGCACCCACAGACTTCTTTTCTGCATGCAGGATGATCTTGTCTTAAACACAGATGGCCATGTTCCCCAGGGATCTCAGCTAATAAACTTATCATTTGGATGCTAATTTTTTTATTCATTAAGTAATTCATTTTCAGAAAGTTGGAAAAATCTACACATAAGGGCTTAATATATTTTCAACAACAGCATCAATAACAACAACAACAAAGAACTATAATGATTACAGAAAAAAAATAAAAAACAGGATTATTCTGGTAAAATCTGCCCCATCAGGCCAGAGAGGGAAGTCTTAGAGTGAAGTAGACTAGAAGATTTAATTTCATTTTAGAAATTCGGATTTTTGCATTGGTGGATATTTGGTACTACGAGTTTGCCATTGTGCATCTGTGCTTTTTGTCCAATGTCAAGTACATGAAAACCTTATAAGTCATTCTGGTGAGGGCCATAGACCTCAACACTGATTTTTACAAAGGCAGAAAATAAATCAAAGCATTCAACCAACTATCTGGCTAACTGGGCTTTTTGGTCTCTTAGTGTATTGCTCCCACTTTTTTAGATTGAAATGTGTAGTCTTCAATTGTTCCATGTCCTGTCTAATGCCACCCTGGTGGGCAATTATGGAGCAGAGACTTAGAACCAGACTCCTTTGTCCTTGGATGGCTAATTTTTGCCTATACAGTCTTCCATATAGCAGTAGTTACCTTTCGTGTTGTTTTCTAAGAGCTACCCTCATGATGGCCTTTCTTCCTCCAGATAAGCTTAGGTGGTGAGATTGCATAAGTTTGCCCAGCTAGATGGAGTTAGGAGAAGCCACGTCATCTGGCTCAGGGTTCCTATGGTTGTCATGGGCCATACTGTCATTTTGCAGTGCCACTTATGCTGACATGATGGCCAATGTCAGGAAAGCCATGAGCAAGGAGGGTGAGGGGCTTGTCTTTAATGGCTCAGAGGGAGAGATGAATTCTCTTTTCACATTCTACTTCATTATTTGGAGGTGACGAAAACTTTGGAAGTGGAGCCCAATAGAAGAAAGTGGGTCAAAGTGATATGACTTTGGGGACTCATATCTTTTCCCTTGTCCCCCTCCAGTCCAGCTCTAGGTCTCTTCCTTGTTCTCTCTGCTTCTATGAGATGAGCAGCTTCCCTTCACCACACCCTTCCCTATGATGTCTCAGTCTTGAAGCCAGCTGATCACGAACTGACTCTTCTAAACAATGAGCCAAAATAAATCTTTTCTCCTC
Source organism: Myocastor coypus (assembly GCA_004027025.1). Classification (NCBI taxonomy): domain Eukaryota; kingdom Metazoa; phylum Chordata; class Mammalia; order Rodentia; family Myocastoridae; genus Myocastor; species Myocastor coypus. The sequence continues at coordinate 14,210 of PVJA010012412.1, read as the reverse complement.
TCAGTTGTCTTAAGAGATTGACCGTGTCACAGGAACAAAAGCTCACTAAGGCATCTATAAACACAGCATAATCACAATTGCTTTTTCACAGAGTATTGAGAGGCCTGACTGCTATGCACTGCTTAGTAACAGGGATATTTATGAATGACACTGTGAGGTGATGTTGCTGGTGTGTGAACACCATAGACTGTACTTGCATAGAAACTAAGAATAATTTCACCAGGTTAGACTGCTATGGCTCCACCATTGTCTATGTGGCCCATTGCTCTCCAAAATATTTGTTATGTGACACATGGCTAAGGAACATGTTTAGAGAGGAGCAGAGCATGTGGTGGGCTCACAGTGCATGTCAGCTGATGCCAATAGCACCACTGCAGCCCTGTGTCACTAAACAAGGAATGAATGGCTCTCTGTTCACTCCAGATCCTCTGGTAAATCTGCACTTCGCCTTTCCTTCTCCCTGAGTATGAATAGGAACCAGAACTGACCTGGACTCCTATTCCCACCCTGAGCCATTCCTGAAGTATGGCCGATACTCTCATCAATGCCACACCTCGATGATTCCCTAAAGGCAGGTGTTGTGGACACTACCTGAGTATAGCATGCCTGCACACATACCTTGCCTTCGCCTGGCATTGAGTTTCCGGAAGCAGGTCCCTTCCACGAGACGATTCAGGCGTTGTTGCTTGATCAGCTCCAAGATCTCTGGCTGGATCTTCTCCTTCAGTTCCCTGTTGGAGAGCACACACATTTCACAGTGTGCCTGGAGGAGGAGGAGTGCATGGTGGGTATCTGGGGAGAGGAGCATGGGCTACAACTTTTCATGAGCATCCTGGCAGCTTCCAATTGGGCACTCTAGAAGATTGCTTACCAAGGGCCAGCAGCCAGGGCTATCTGTCACTTTAATGCTATCCACCTGCTGATATTTACAGAACAACCCCAAAAGCACCTGCTACTTTAGTGACATTTTTCTGGAATAAAGTGTCCTGATACTTTTGCTTTCTCTTTTCAAAAAGTATCTATCTATCTATCTATCTATCTATCTATCTATCTATCTATCTATCTGTGTTTAGTACAGGAGATACCATGTCTACAGGGTCTCACTATGTAGATCGGCCTCATACAGATCCTCCCAAGTGCTAGGATTACAGGTTTGCACCACAGTGCCCAGTGTCAATCACTGTCATAGTGCACCACGCAGGCAGGGCCAGCACAGCATGCTGGGGATCAAACCCCAGCCACTGCGCTCTGCTTAAGCAGGTGCTTTAGTCCACTGAGCTATCAGGTTGGTCCCTCCTTTTTTTTTTTTTAAAGGCACAGACAGAACTTATATATACATCCAAGATAATACATTCTTGGCCCCCCAATTATTTTGTTCCATTGCAGCAAGTAAACTCCTAGAGTACATGTGTGCTCTGAGCAAACAGGAGCATTGCGAAGCCATGTGACTGCCCTCGGTAGGAATGCTTGAGAAATGAAATAGTTTCTGAAGACTCATGGATCGAGGGCTTGACCCAGGATGTGGCACTATTCAGAGGCGGAACCTAGAGCTGTGATTGGATCTCAAGGGCACTCACTTTGCTCAAGGATTAACCCATTACAAAGTCTGTAGCTCAGTGAGGCCTAATTGGATGGGGCAGGCCACTGGGGGTGTGGCTCTGAAGGCTGTGTCCTGCCCCTGCCTTTTCCTTTGGTCTCAGCTCCCTGGCTGCCATGGGTGAGCAGCTTCCCTTCACCCCACCCTTTTACCATGATGTTCCTGCTTTAGAACCAGTGGTTCATGGACTGAAAACTCTAGAGCCTTGAAGCAAGATCAACTTTTCCCCATGAAGGTGATTTAAGTCAGGCACTGTGTCACAGGCATGAAGAGCTAACATATCATTGCACAGAGCACTGTCTTTTGGGAAACCACAGGACCCTTTTTTGCTTTCTATTTTATTTTTTCACAAATGGGACCCACAGTGCTGTCCCAGATTCTCGCCCACAGAGACTGAGATAGTGATGGGATAAATTAACAACTATTTCCATCTTGTCTCAGATTAACATGATGTGATTAATTTCAGATGCACAATGCTGCAAAGATATCATAATGGAACACAACAGCTTTTGAATCTATTAATTTGGAAGGGGTTTTGAAGAAGATAACATGTATGGAGTACTCTGGCAGTTGATTTTGGTGAAGTCAGAGTTGTTCTCCTTGAAGCTGGACAAGGAAACTCTGAGTCCAGCTCACAGAGCACTGTGGAAAATACCGGCTACAACACACATCTAGAAGCCAGACGTTCCACTGTAGGTCAAGCTCCAATAGCAGTCACTCTTCTAGGTCTCAGTACTCTTATGTAGAAAATGGGGATAAGAGTCCCTCCTGGGATTTTCCTAGAGGAGACAATGTGAATGGGAATCTTTGTTTAACGTTGGGCAGGAACTTCGAGCATTATTGAATTCACTTTGGTGGTATCTTCTTTCCTCCACCCACACACTCCACATGACCACCCCGTGGGCAGCTAAGTCACATTCTCTTCACTGCTGGCCTTGGCACAGCACTGGTCCTGACACTGGACAGCAGGCCATTCGCTTGCTCATGGTGCCCCATTCCTAGGTGAGGGAGCCATTACTGCTTGGTGGCATGTCCTAAGGGCCTGGTGGTGCACATGCAAATGTGCCTGTGTCTGCACTTTGCTCTGCAATCCATGACCCTCAAGTCGGACTTCTAAGGGTGGGTATTAATGGTGTCATGTTCCATGTCTCATATGGGGAAACAACTTACAGAACAAGGTATGGACTTATCTTCCTTGCTCAGGAAGGAAGCAGCTACTTGTAAGTAGCTGCTTCTACTTACACATGAGCAAAGTGGAAAAGAAAGCCTCAAAAGATTTAGTTATCTAATCCAGTATTCAAGTTCTCTTGGTAAATATTTTGGGGATGGTATATGGCCACACACTTTAATCATCTGACAGTGTCCCAGCTGAACATCTATAAAACATTGTATGGAAACTGCCCCAATAATACAGCATAGAACATTCTATAAAACCTTTCCTGCTCAGGACTCTAAGGGTTTCATCTCAGGCTTTCAGATCGCTAAAACTATTTATTCTCAGCCTTCAGCTTTGGTAACATGACTCAGTAAATTGCAGCTTTGATGAACTCAGCACTGAAAGAAGATTAGGGTGACCAATTGCATGAGCAGACACATGTAGCAATAAATCAATGGGACTGAGAGGAAGCTGTGGCATCGAGGAGGAGGAGAACACAGAAGAAAGGGTAGTGGAGTCTCTTCAGTTATTAAGTTACAGGCATGTCTTTAAATATAGGACCAATTCCCTAGGCATTGTGAACAGATCCATGACTGTGACTATGTTCTCATGAAATTTTATTTACAATGCCATGTGGAGGACAGATTGGCCCAAGAGCCACTGTCTGTGCATCTTCGACTTAGAAGGACTACGTGGAGACTTTGGGGTGAGTAACAGCGTCTGTTTCATGGAAATCAATCTGTTTCTCTCTCGGTTTTGGAACAGCCCAGGGCTTAGTTCTTGCCCCTCTTCTGTTCTTTGTATATCAAACCCATGGCTTTCAAGGCCAGCTTTACTCTGACAGCTTGCACATTTGTATGCCCACCTCTGACCTCCCTGCCGACCCTCAGCTCATCTGTCTACAGCCCACTTGGATGTCTGTCTTGGCTTGACAGGCTAAGAGCTGAACTCCCGATCCCTTGTCCCAGTCTACTCCACTCTCTCTGTCCTTCCGTTGCACAAGCTGCAGACCTCGGGCTCACTCTCAACTTCTCTTTTTTTTTACACCTACACAGAATGAATTGGGAAACAATACTGTCTCTTATTTTGAAAATATACCTAATCTATAGTCACTTTTCATCATCTGTTGCTTAGTTTACTGAAGTAAAGTGTTCCATAGTATAATGTTGAGCACTTTGGACTCCAGAACAGCTTCCTAACTGTACTTCCCACTTCCAAACTGACCTTACAGCCCCATTTGTAAGATGGCACATGTAATCAGCCCTGTGCCTCAAACCATCCAAGAGCTCCCCACAAAGACCTATATGATCAGGTTCCCTAATGGTCTTCTACTGCTCTTGTCCAGACTTATTCTGATCCAGCCAGACCAGCCTCCTTAATATTCATACTCAGACCTGCTCTGACCCCCTGAGCATTTTCACAAGTGGTTCTCGCTGCCCGAAATACCCTCTCCTAAATACATATATTACCTCTCACTGAATCTCTTACACATTTTTTACTCAAATGTCACCATCCTAATTAGATGCATTCTAAGCATTCTTTAAAACTAGACTCTACTTTCCTTTTCCTGCTTTATGTCCTCAGTGGATGTACCCTTCTTGACATGCTACCTTCCTGTTGATCCTGTATGTTGTTTGTTTCTTCCACTGAGATCTAATCACCAGAGGGGCAAAGACTGTATTTGTCCTTCTATCTAACACTGATTAGGCAACAAGCAGAATGGGACATAGCAAGTGACAAGTGTTTGAACACAGGTCACTGTATGTCTGTCCTATTGTACGGGCTGTAAGTAAACTCTGGGGGAAGCACATGGCTGGTCTTTAGAGAGGATACAGATTGGTGTAGGGGCATTTACCTTAGTTGTGCATCTATTTGCTTTTCTTTCCTTTTCATACTCATCTTGACTGTGAAGATTAATAGAGCCAAGTTGATTGACTTGTGATCTGGTCAGGAGATTGGTGCAGCACGCTTTGCAGGCTGTCTGGAGGTGTGCTCCTTGGGTCTGTGTCTGGCCTCTCATTCTTCCTCTCTGGCACGCCCTTCCTGCTCTGCTTCCTGACCACCATGAGCGAAGCAGTTGTGCTCTGCCATGCCCATCTCCCACGTTTCTGCTTTGGGATAGCCAACCATGGACTGTATCCTTTGAAACCATTAGCCGAACTGGACCACTCCTCTCTTAATGGTAGACATTGGATGTCATGGCTTAGTCACAAGAAGTTCAACAAATACAGTCACCTCCTGCAACTGTTCTTTCTGAGGCAATACTAGGCACACAAGGACATACTCAGGGTCTGCTTTACTAGTCGTGTATCAACAGCTCCACAACTTGTTAAATTTTATCTTTTAAAATAAAAGTGATAATTTCTTGAGTGGATATCACATCCTGGGCTTATGTTAAATGCTTTTCACAGTCTCACTGCTTTGTTGAGTACTCCTAGCGGGCCAGGATTGGGGACACTTTTAGCATCTTTATTTTTAGAAATGAGAAAAGCAGGCTCAAGACTTGCCTGCAAAGACACATCAGTAAGTGGCAGCATGGCTGAGGTCTGACCCTGCTGGTCTGCTCGTCCTCAGTGGCCAGCTTTGATGACAAGTGATTTTCCTGCCCCACTGACGGCTGTAGCTCGGTCTTTCCTTCCTCCCACTCAGTGACAAATGGCCTATTTTGGAGACTGTGAAAGCTTCTTATATCCACTAACTTGGACTAATTGTGTAGATGGATTTATCTTCTCTGCTCATTTATACTAAGTAGGAAATATAGAATATCTTCTCTTTGAAATAATTAGATAAGAGCAACTAAAACAGCTTCTTTTTGACCTACTTGAATAGCTATTCCATATATATATTTCATATGGAATTGACATTTTCTAGTTTTTAAATGAACAGAATTAAGTGTACAAATGACTGGGTATCACTGTGACATTTCTGTTGAGCTGTACTGATTATGGTCACCCATCTTTCCATCTTGTCCTAACCTAAAACCTAGGCTCCTCCCCAGGACCTAATGTCTCTCTCATACATTCAAGTTTTTAATAGTTTCTGCACAGAAGAGAGCAATGTACTTATTTTCCTGAGTCTAGTTTATTTCATTCAACACCATCTCCTTCAGTTCTTCCTATTCTCCTGTAAATCCAACTTGTATTTTTCTTCTTAGAATAAATACCCTTTTTTGTTGCTTTTAGGTTTTTTTTTTTTTTTTTTTTTTTTTTTTTTTTTTTTTTTTTTTTTTTTTTTTTTTTTTTTCCTT
>PVJA010012411.1:36286-52147 GCA_004027025.1 Myocastor coypus | reverse complement strand
AAAAAAAAAGAATGATAAACTAGAAGACTTCATATGTAAGTGGATGTGTCTTGAACATATACTCATAAGTGAAATAAACCAGGCCTACACATGTAAATACTGTAGTCTCCCTAGTGTAAGAACTCAAAAGAGGAAATAAAAATGCAAAGAAAAATAATAATAGCAGTTTAATCTTTGAGACTTCACTGGTTCAATATTTAACAATAACTAGATAGTGGTATCAGAATTCAACTGATGGGAAATTGTTTATCTCCAAGCTTTCTATTACTTAAGAAGTTTGTAAAAATACTTAAAGCAATCTCAGGAAGTTGGTATGTGGGAATAGTTTAGCACATGAAGTTTATTTATTTATTATTTTTTATTGTGGCTGGCTCAGCCTGCCCTGGGGGTGGGGCTGGCGAAGCATGTGGTGCCGGGGATCAAACTGCAGTCCCTGCTGCCGCCTAAGTGTTCCTAAGCAGGTGCTTTAGACCACTGAGCCATCTCACCGGCTCCAAGTACATGAAGTTTTAAGACATCTGAAAACTGGGCAAATAATATTAATCATAACCTACAGAGGTCTTATCACCAAAAAAAAGTACTTCCAATCTTTCTGTTCTTCAACTGTCTTTCACTTGAACTACAACAGGTGGATTAAGTGACCCCTAACGCAGCTCACATTTCTAAAACTGCGTATGTGGGGTGTTAGAGGGAATAAGAGATGGCATGGGAGGAAAACAAGACAAATAACAAAATTTCACATTCAAAATTTTAAAGCCCTTTTGATAAATATTCATCTCTAAAAAATACTTTTGAAATCAACATTTTAGTCTCACAGCTTGTGATTACAGGGAGCTGTATTTTAAGAGAGCAAGTCATCACATTTCTACCATATCTGCCTCCTGAAAAAGGATACACAAGTAATTTTTGAAATGACTGTCCAAAGTACAATATATGACCACAGCAAGTTACCTAACTTTTTAAAATTTACAATTTTTGTCTTTCAATTATACACACAGAATACTGTATCATTAACTTTTAACAATCTTCCATTATACCATGGTTGCTGTGGCAAACTAGGGCTTAATTTATAGCATGATAACATCCCCTAGGGTTACAGCATTTAGGAACCAAAGTAACTCACACATATTATAGCTTAATTTATATGCATAAATTTGTGACAGTGTGTATGTGCCTGTGTGCACACATAGGCACACATACCTGCCAGTAATGGGGGAGGAGCCCAGGGGCAAGAACCACACACCTGGCTATTTTTAAAGAATTCATTTTTATGCAAGGTCTTAAACTGCCCAGGCTAGCTTTAAACTTACAATGCTCTTGCTTCACCCTCCTGAGTATGCAGATATGTCTCACCATGCCAGCCATATATTTTTTTAATTAAAAAAATTTGCTTCCTTGGAAACACTATAGTAATCTTTTGATTCTAATAACCTTAAATCAATAAGGTTTCAATGCACTAGAAACAGGTATCATTTGTTAACAAAATCACCAAATAAAATGAGAAATTTGTAAAATATGAGCAAAAAAAGAAGTTAAATGTTAATACTTAACCCTCATCCTAAATGGAAAGCTGGTCACTCTCACAGAAAAGTAAAATGGCTAGTTGAAATGACCTGCAGTGCTCTTAAATGTGTTATCAACTATTTCCTTGGTAAGATGTGAATGTTGGTCACTACAGTAAGAACAACGGGATGTACTACAGAACAATAGCTAGGCTTTTTCCAAACCACAAGCTCATTACTTACATTATTAACCAAAGTATCCTCCATCTTTGCATTATTAGTAGCCACAGTGTTAGGAAGAGAAGAAGAAGGTGTAGTATAGTCTGTTACAGACTCCTGTGGAAGAGTATAATGGAAAAAGTTTTAAAATGAATTAATGACTCACTTTCTAGGATAGCCTAATAGCTGTAAAGTTGCTTTGGAGCAAAAAAGGAGAGGTGCACACCACACTCATCTCACTTAAATCTTACATGGAATAACAGTAGGATACTATTAAATGCCCTGATCCCCTCTAAAATTTTAACTGCTAGTTGAGATCCTACACATATTTACAAATGTATTGTACAGTACTTGCCGATGTCAACAGCATCAGTATTTTTTTAATTATTAAAATAATTTTTGGGGGGCTGGGGAGATAGCTCCGAGGCACAAGTGCCTGCTGGGCAAGTGCAAGGTCGTGAGTTCGAACCCTGGTCCCACCAGAAAAAAAAAAAAAAAAAAAAAAAAAAAAAATTTTTTAATGTGCTTCCCACAATGCTTAGCTATCAAGTACTGGTTTTTGTTTTCTCCTTAAAACAATGTAGTTAGAGGGCTGGCCTGATCACACTAAAGAGCCTGCTTAGGCAGAGTGCCGTGGCCGGGATTTGATCCACGGGATGCACCAAGTCTGTGACCAAGACTGGGAGTGGCGGCATTCTCCTGTAATCTCAGCACACTGGGTGGCTGACAACAGGAGAATCACTGTGAGTCCAATCTGCATAGCGAGACCCTGTAGACCCTATAGACAATGTCTTCAATACAGACCAAAACGAAACAAAACAAAACAAAAATATATAGATTAACAAATATCAGTTGTTAAAGTAAAATTTTAGGATACACTCTTTGTTTACCACCATTAAGCTCTTCTTTAAATACAGTGGAAATGGATGACCACTTGAGTTTTCACTTACGTCAATTCAACTGTATGGCAACTTCAAAAAGAGAATATTCAAATGTATAAAAGATAAAGCTGGGCATGACTACACACAGCTATAATCTCAAAACACAGGGAGGCTGAGGCAGGGAGACTGTCTCAAGCTGGAAGTCAGACTGGACTACACAGCAAGCTAAAAGGCTAGCCTGCATTGCACAATGACATCTCATTTTGAAACCTCTTCCTGCCAGGGAAAGAAAAGATGACATCCACCTTCCTCTCTAATGAATATACTGTATGTCCTGGAGTGAAGATAGCAGATATAAATTTGTTGTTACCATAGTCATTCTACAAAACTTGGCTTAATGAATACAGTCATTCTCTTGGCATCTGCAGGGGACTGGTTACAGGATCCCCTACAGATATGTGAGTCTGAGAGCACTCGTTTAGTGTATAAAATGGCATACTATTGGCACAAAACATAGTAGATCCTACAGCATACTTTAAATTGTTTTAGATTACTTATAATACTTAATATAAGGTAAATGCTACATAAATAGTTAAAACTATGTTGTTACGGGACTAATATTGCAAAAAATTTTTTTTTTTAATCCTTGGTTGGGTCAAGCCATAGATGCTTACCCTTGATACAGAGGGTTTACGGCATCACTCATTGAGGCCCCTAAATGCAAATCAACATCCTCCAGTGCACTACCAAAAAAACCAGTGACCTGCTCAAACAATGAAAGAAACTGGCTATATTGGGCATACTAAAAGTTTGGCCTATTTCTTAAACTTAGAATCCTACTAGTAGACAAGATAAATCACCACAACTCTACTAGCAAAACAGAAATAGCAGATTACTACAAACCTAAATAAAAAAGGAGTCTGAGTTTGTGAACACATCTGTCACTGTAACTTACTCAAATCACCTAGAATAAAGAGTAAACTTTCAAAAAAGAACCAAGAAATATAATTTATTGTACAGATTTTCTTACATCATTCAGGTATGAATAGAGCCTTCTCTGTAGAAGTAATAATTCATAGGGATGAACACCCCAGGTGGAGAGAGGGGGACTTCTAAATCCAAGCTGCCATTTTATCATTTATTTAAGCCATAGTCCAGGCATCAAATGGAACGGGAATCACTGTGTGCCTACCTTTGCATCAGTGGCATATTCTGCAGAGGAGACTGAGATCATTGTTCCAATTTCTGCAGACATTTCTGAAACTGCTTTGGATTCCTTTGCTGTGACAGAGTCTGTACTTCTCCCTGCAGAGGACGCTGGCTTCTCTTGTCCTTCTGGCTCTACCTGTTGGGCATCTTTTACTTTTCTATTTTTTAATGAACGTTCCTTTCCAATGGGACCAGGTTTATGTTCTTTGTTTTCTACTGGACTCAACTCTGGAAGCTAAAGTCAATGTTTATGACAAAATAGATCACAAAAGTCAATGTTTATGACAAAACAGATCACAATAAAAGATTAACAAAAAAATTAAATTTCATTTTAAAATGAGTCCCCTTCAATGTTGGCAGCATTCCTTAAAAAAAAAAATCAACCCTCAATTACAAGTCATACTAACCTTCTGGGCTTTGATAGGCCCTGCTCGTGGCTGTTTCTGCCGTTGTTCTTTAGGTTCAGATATTTTGTCGGCAGATTTTTCTGAGAGCACAGGAACTACTTCATTTTCATTCCCATTTGAAGCTGGAGCGCCAAACTGAATGGTGTCAATTCCAATTTCAATACCACTCTCTTGACCATTCTTTGTTCCCTGGTTAAAGAAAACAAACCATACTTTTTATGAACTGCATAATGAGACCCTGTTTCAAAAAGACAAAGAGGCTTGCTACTAAAATAATTGTATCGGGCCAGCGGGATGGCTCAGTGGTCTAAAGCACCTGCTTGGGAAAGCTTGGGCGGCTTCAGGGACTGCGGTTCAATCCCCGGCACCACATGCTGCGCCAGCCCTGCCCTTGGGGCGGGCTGAGCCGGCCATAAAAAATGAGTGAATAAACAAACAAAGGTTCTGAAACAAGAATAAAAATAATAAATAAAAAAAATTAAAAAAAATAAAATAATTGTATCATAGTTTTACTAGTGAAGTACTAAAACAAGTGAAGGATAACTTCTAACTTAAATTCTAGAATTTTGAAAGTTTGAGGAGAAATTTTAAAAAGTGGTTAAAAAAAGGAGACACTACAAATATGTATTCTACAGGACTACTAGCAATAGTTACTACAGACTTCATTTTTTGAGAAATATTACAAAAATGTGACTCTTCTACAGTAGAAAAAGTTAAGAATAATTTGTTTTGAGTGAACTCAAGACACTATTATGGCTTCATTTATTAGTCTATAAAATTTTAATCATCTTAATGCAAAGAGTATGGTAGTTCTGAAATGATAAATTCAAAGCTTTTAAAGTCATTTTCAATTTTGTTTTTGTCTTTTTGAGCAAATGTAGTGTAAATTAAAATAAAAATCTCTTTCAAGCTTGGTTAATGTTAAAATTCTGTCAGTTAAGCTTAAATGCAGTATTAAAAGAGCAAAAGAAATATTAAGAGCTCATGCACAGATGAATAAGAAAAGAGGTCAACAGTTAATCACTACTGAAGAATGTTAAAGGACTGGGGAAATAGCTCAGCAGCATAAGCACCTGCCTGGCAAGGCCCTGAGTTTGATCCAGGAACCACGGGTAAAAAAAATCCTAAGTACTTAGGGCTACTATGATAGCTCAGAGGGGACTGGGGATGGCTCCACATGGTGCACTGGCCCCATCCCTGGGTATGCTGAGACGGCCAGAGACTGGCCGTGCTGGCACACGCCTGTATTTCCAGCACCAGGGAGGCTGAAAAACCAGGAGGATAATGATTCAGAGCTGCATAGTGAGACCCTGTACCAAATACATTAAAAAGAAAAAGATAATAATTTTAAGACTGTCTTTTAAAAAATGTTAATGAAATATACATATAAAGGCTTATTAATAATTGCTTCACTACTAACTCAAGAAAAAGTTGCCACTTCGGGGAATTCCCATCTTGTGAACACATTTTAACTTCGCTAACTTAAAATTTCGTCTTGGTGGAAGAAAAAAAAAAAATTCACACAGAGATAAATGTCTCAAAAACATCCCCAAAACATCATGAACATAAATGAAGAAAAATATATGAAAAAACTGAGATACCATCAAAATATCTATTCTAAAATTAAGTGAAGGTAGCAACATTGTAAACACCACAATGTAAACAATCTTTTCACATAAAGAGAACTAAGAAACAGTTCAACAAGGATTTAAAACTTTCTATACTGTCGCTTATACTGGCATAAAACATATTAGACTTTGCAAAAAATCAGTGGTTTTATGATTAATCATAAACACAGGTAGAAAAACAATTACTAAAGACACCTTGACTATCAAAACAAATGAGGCTTACTATGGATAAAATTGGAATGGCCTGTGAGGGTATAGAAAGACTTTAAAGAAAAAAATAACTAAAATCCAGTCTGACACAGCTGACACAGATCTCTCAATTTCATGCACTGTCCCTTTTCTCTGCAGCCCTTTGCAGTGGGAAATACTGCTTAATAACTGGATACATTCTGAAATACACCACAAGGCAACTTTTCTTTGTGTGTGCAATAACCAGAAGGCACATACACAAAACTCCTATGGTGCCATTAGGTGGTACAATCTTATGAGACCCCTATGGCATCTATGGCTCATCAGTGGCATTTTCAACAAAATATTATGCAGCATGAAGAATGTTCTGAAATTGCTCATGGTCATCTTTCTTCCATCTTTTAATTAAACCCATCCCAGCCATTAAGAATTTTAAAATTTTATTTATTTATTTTTTCTTGTTTCAGAACCTTTGTTTATTCATTCACTTTTATGGCTGGCTCAGCCCGCCCCGAGGGCAGGGCTGGTGGAGCATGTGGTGCCAGGGATCGAACCGCGGTCCCTGAAGCCGCCCAAGCTTTACCAAGCAGGTGCTTTAGACCACTGAGCCATCCCGCCAGGCCCCAGCCAGCTTTTGATATGCTTTATTTTTCTGCTTTTGTCTAAGTTACCAGTGACCCCCATACTGTCAATGATGTCACTGCATTGCCTGTATCACTTGAACTGCCATCAACATTCGACAGGCTTAATCTATCTTTTTTTTCTTTAACATTATGAGATAAGGTCTGGCTAAGTGTTGAGGCTAGCTGAGTGTGGCTTCCAACCTGCTGAGATCCTCCTGTTCCATCCACTATAGTATTAGGATGCAGGTATACAGCACCATGTCTGGCTTCTACTTTAAATTCCTTTTTGTAGTTGGTGTTTAGGACACTTCATCTCTGGCATTTCCCAAACTAAGAAGCCCCATACTTAGCAATCCATTTCCTTTTCATATTATATCGTAACTTGTTCTTAGTTATCTCGTACAATTCCATTGCTTTAGATATCACCTGCAAGCACTGATCAAAAACTAGCTTAAGTTTAACAATTATTACAATAAAAGATATACTAGCATTTTTTTGTATATGTGAACTGAACACTACTCAAATACTTTAAAATATTTTTTAGTTTATGAAATGAAAAACTTTCATTAAGGAGTGATAATAGTTAATATCAGAGTATAAGATATCAATAAAAAAAGGTCGTATCTTTGAAAAATGTGTTAGAACAAAACTTTTCAATGAACTGGAAATGCCAGCATTATCTTCCCTCAAAATACTTCTTTATGCATTTATCCCATAGTTCTTGTCACTTTTTCAAATTGTACTAGAAGTCCTCTTTTTGGCTTATTTTCACAAGGTGGGATTAACACAGTTCAACAGGAAGAAAGTCGTGAAAGTCCACCAAAACTGTCCCTATGTAGTTTCTGGCTGTTCTACCAAATTAGAATGACCTCAAAAGATACACATTTGATCCAGGACACTGAAGTGTGAGTACACAAAGAAAGAAGATGACTTTCAGAACTACTTCAGAAGGGCCAGCGAGACAGCTCAGCAGACTTAAGTGCTTGCTTTGGCAAGGGTAGGGACCAGGGTTCGCCGCCAACCCTGTTCAGCCCCAGGGCGTGCTGAGCCATGCACGAGTCTAGGCATGGTGGCACACACCTGTAATCTCAGCACTGAGGAGGCTGAAAACAGGAGGATCACTACGAGTCCAAGCTGCATAGTTAGACCCTGTACCAAATACATAAAATGGAAAAAGAAAGAAACAAAGAAAGAAAAGAAAAAAAAAAAAAAATATTACTTCAGAAAGTGGCAAGAATAAGGACCAAAAGCCAAGGTGAATAACTGGAGGGGACTAATCAATAACATGTCTGTGACTGTAATTTTTATTTTTTAATTTAATTTTATTTTTTTTGTCTTTTTGAGACAGGGTCTCGCTATGCAGTTGAGGCTGGCCTTGAGCTCACTTTTGTAGCCCAGGCTGGTCTCGAACTTGCACCGATCCTCCTGCCTCAGCTTCCTGAGTGCTGGGATTACAGGTGTGCGCCACCACGCCGGGCTGTAATTTTTTAAAAAAATTTAAAATACGTAGCTCAAAGACACTAATAACTCTCCATATCTTTATGATGATGCCTCTGAACTGCAAACTCATATCCTGCCCTGAGACTTTCACTTTTAACTCTTAACACATCTCAGAAACTCTTATCCTGTCAAATCATGATCCGCTTGCTGTAGCTTCAATTTAGGGATAGGCATTTTATCCTTCCTGTTGCTCATGCCAAAAAATTGAGAAGATGGGATTCCCTTCTTTTTCTGAACAGCATATATTTAACCAGTTTAATAACTCAGAAACCAATATAACTTTTAATGCTATTTCACTGGTATAAATTATCATAATTGGATTAACTGCAATAGCACTAACTCGTAGTGTTGCTTTGTCATTCTCACCAGAATAAACTTTAGTTATTCCTTTACTCTAAATGCACCAGTGGTTTCCTATTTCATCTAAAATTCTACTGGGCTGGTCAAAGAGCTGAGCAGATTAAAGCGCAAGGCAGGGGTGGGTGTGGGTGGGTATTTCAGCCCTGGGCCTGCTGTACTGGGTCCACCCTGGGAGTACTGATAGCAATGTGCATGTAATCCCAGCTCTTGGGAGGCTGTGAACAGGAGGATCATTAGGAGTCTGACCTAGTAGTGAGACTCTTGCACACCCTGTGGACCTTTCCCTAAAACACACACACACAAATAAAAATAAAATTCCACTCTGATCTACTTCCCATTCATTACCAAGTCTTATCTATTCTTTCTCCATCTCTTAGGTCAGTCATCATATGGGCTTCCTTGAATTTGCTCTAAACCACAAGTATTCCTATTTCATCTATCTATCTATCTATCTATCTATCTATCTATCTATCTATCTATCTATCTATCTATCTATCTACCTACCTACCTACCTACCTACCTACTTATTTACATTTAGTACAGAGTCTACAAGGTCTCACTGTAGATTGAACTTATACTGATTCTATTTTCAGTCTCCCAAGTGCAGGGATTACAGGTTTGCGCCACCACACCCAGGCTAAATTCTTGTCTTAGCCCTGGTATGGCAAGGCAAGCCGGAGACTGGCGTTCAGCACTTGTGTCTGTCTAATCAAGCAATTTAATCCACTGAGCTATTTGGGTGGTTCTATCTCATGTCTTATCTATAACTACTATTTGTGGAACCTGGAAATTACCTTACTGAGACATCTGGATAGCCTACTTTCTCCTCTTTTTTGTCACCGAAGTAGGATTTCCTCATCAGCTTACTTCAAATTATCTCCATATCCCTTGGAAAATTCCATATGTACCTTCCCTGTATTGTTTTTCTCTTTACTGCTCACCACCACTGAACATACTATGTTATTCACTGTATGATAACAAGGATTTTTGTGGTCTGTTTTTAGCTGGTTTTGCAAGCTCAAAGTTACAACAGTGCCTGGTACATGACAAATATTTGATAAATGCTCATGGAAACGAATTAAGTCATTTATTAATATTCACCTACTTGAGAAATTGATGAAACGGTTATAAAGGATTTATAAGCATTCAAGTTAGAAACAGTAGGAGGGCACAGAAATTAGTAACTGTTTATGTTCTGTACCACAAGGTCTTTTCTTAAGGCTAAAAGATACAAGTTTAAACACAAGAAAAGTTTACAAATGTAGAAGTTTAGCAGGTTTAATAGTATTAGTATCATTACGGAACTTAGAAACATACTCAGTTCTCAGCCAAGAACAATGAGTAAGAATCTTAGAAATCTGTATTCATAGCTCTCTAGGTCATTCTGAAGTATGTTAAATTTTGAGAAACTGTTTAAAAAAAAAAAAAAAGTCTATCCCTACCTCTGATGATGTAGTGGATCCAAACGAAGTTAAGGGTTTATTCCATGCACTGACCGAAGGTGGCTGAGGTGGACTAATGGGACCTACTAAAAAGAAGTTATAAAAACCATGACCCTCAATATTTACGCTCTAATACTTTGCCCATTTAACCCTTTCTTACAATAACATGACAATAAAACGACTTCATAAAACCTCCCTGTTTTATTAGCTTATCAATAAATCTGTGCCCATAAAATACAAAATAGTTGTTAAATATGCTTACTTTAGAAACAAGTATTTTAAGAAAGGAAGCTAAGAACTACTTTTACAGTTTATTTTAAATAGCAAGACAAAACTGCTGCACCACTTACATTTCTTAGAGATGTCATTTAGCACAGCTGGTGGAGCCACCTTGTTATCCCATAATTCAGTGGCCAGACTGCCATGCGCTTGTGGAGTCTGGATGGATTTTCCTGTGGCTACATAATCTGTGCCATTAGGTGTCTGAGCTGAAGGCAGCCTAATGGAAGGTGGTGGCTGTTTTGAAGACTGGGAAGCCTGCAGGGGGTTCTGAGCTGGTTTGTGGGTCTGGACCTGAGTCTGTGCTGGAACAGTGGGGACGGGGATGGGGGCAGGGGTGGGGGTGGTGGCAGTGGTGGAAGCAAGTGGGACTGAAGCTGCTGAACCCAAGGCTGAGGCGGCTGGAGGCGAGGTGGCTGGCACAGCTGGGGCGGAGACTGCTGTGGCGGGAGGTGGAGCTGAAGCTGGTATTAAGGCTGAAGCAAGGACAGGAATCGAGGCTGGGGCAAGAATAGGTACAGATGCAGGGGTTGAAACAGAGGCAAGGAGAGGGGTTGGAACTGGGGTGGAGGCTAGAGCTGAGGAACAGGCTGTGGCTGGAGCTGAGGAGGATGGCACTGGAGCTGAGGTGGAAGCTGGAGCTGTAACTGAGGCAGCCGGTAGTACTGGAACATGGGCTGGGGCTGAGACCAGCACTGCTGGTGACGTCACAACCACAGCTGCCACTGAGGCTGTAATTGGCACTGCAGGGGGTGCAAGAACTACAGTTGAGGCTGAAGACAAAACTGGAGCTGAAGCTAGAGTTGAGACTGGAGCCTGGGCTGGCTGTGTCCCTGTGGCCTGCTTCTTGGCAAACCTTGGAGGAAGCTTGGAAGTCTGACTTCTTACTTTCTCATTTGTATTTTTTTTGTTCCAAACCTTAAATAGAGAAAAAGATTTTTGTCAATAAAACAGCTGAAAGCAATACTTTATGGAAACAAGCTCTAACAAAAATACCTGTTTCTTTTATTCTTGCAAATATGTATTCATAAGCAAAAATGTCAAAATTTGCTATAAACTAAAAGCCAAAAGAAAATCTGACAACTATGTATTACACATTTTTGGTATGTAGGTCCATAATCTCTTTTCAACAATTCCGAGGTGGTGGGGGGAACCAAACAAAAAAGAAAACAAAACCAAAACAACCAAAAAAAACCCAACAAAAGTCTGCAATTCTACTTGACAGCAAAACCGGATATTAGCTAATAAAAAATCTACTTACTGGTTTCAAATCAACTCACAAACACCATAGCAATACTGATTTCGGGAGTGTAGCCAGCCAGAGAGGGTATATGCACTATTACTTTAACGAATGACTCAATAAACTCCCTCTGAAAGTATCTGGTTCCAGGAATATGGGTTCAGTTGAAACCCAATTTATTCCCTGTATTTAAAATAAACTAACTTTAATAATAATAGGAACATTTTTAGGCCAAATATTTTTTTAGTGTATGTGCTGTCAAAGCAAGTACTTTTAGCTAAAAAGTTATAATCCACTGGATGACAATGGATTTACCAGATTTCTAAGATGGTTTTTTTTGTTGTTGTTGTGAGGCAGGATCTAACTATGTAGTTCACGCTGGCTTCATTCAGCCTCCCAAGTGCTGGGATTATAGCTGTGCTTCACTATGCCTAGCTTTCAAGATAATTTAAAATTAATTCTTCATGGGGCAAACACACAACTGTATCAATGCACTTAAGTAAATAAATATGGCCTGCTCTATGACAAATGGCAAGCTACAATAGCTCTATTTCATTTAAAATTTATTTAAGTTCTGGTCAACATAGTTGAAAGCTCTGAAGATGGAACAATTTACAGCAGTTGAAAAATAGACTTGATTTTGCAAGGAGATGAAAACCTTGATTATTTGTTAACATATTATGGATAACATTCTTAACTAGTAACAAACTGAAATAAGATTTAAACCTGTATGACTTGTTCTTCCTTCTTTCGGCGTTCCTCATCCTGTAAACGTTTTTGCTGTTTTTTAGATACCACTTCAGTAAAACCATCATCATTCAAATTTGACTGGGGGTCTTCAACTACTGTTACTTCAGGGTGATCATCAATTATAACAACACCTGCAAGTATGAGACATGATTTCAGTATCTTCCTTGCTTTAAATTAAAGGCTAGAAATGTCCAGGGTATTTAGCAGAAAAAAAAAAAAAAAAAAAAAAAAAAAAAAAAAAAAAGGAATGTCAGAGATGTAGTTTATATAATTTACAGTATACTCAGTGGTTGTAAACCTGTGCCATGTGTGCCACAGCGGGCTGTTTGCATCACTGCAGGCTCCAAAAGGCTTGCTATCAGTGGTAATCAATTATTTCACATGCTATAAAACAGCTACATTATTAAGATTTGAAAAGATTTCACAGGTTTATGAAAAAATTTGTAAATATGTTTTTCCTTATAAAATTGTCCTTTATGTTCACATCTACCTCTTAGACTTAGATCTTCTACATAGTATTTTAAACAAAATTACCTTAACTCATTTGCAACTATTCTAAGTGGAAATTATTATTTTTTTTCTTTTTCAGAGGATAAACTTCTGTAAGATGTCCTTATTAAAAACATGAAATTAAGGTAAGAGTTCCTCATGAATGCAATGCAGCATGGCATGAATGTATGAACACATGAAAATCATCTAGCTGAATTTTATTTATTTACACTATTTCTGGTTTCTACTCATTAAATGTCAGTTGCAACCCATGGCAGCTGTGAGGATAAAAATATTTCCAGAGACTGTCAAATCCCCCCCCCCCCCCCGCAAAATCACTCATGCTATCACTGCCTTAAAACCAAAATAAAAATCCTTAAACATGTGATTAAAATTAGTTTAATTTCTTTTCTATATGAATTGAAAGTGGTACTATAGAATGGTAATTCTCAAACTTTATATGGTGGGCTAGCATCACATGGAGAACTCGTGAAAAACAGATACCGTTTCTGATTTTAGTAGGCTTGGGTGGATAAGAACAGGCATTTCCCATAAAATTCCAGGAGACAAGAAAAGTTCTGGTGACCACACAATGACATGCACTGGTCAAATAATATCAAATAAGACCTGGGCCCACATTAGAATTTACTATTTATATGTGACCATTAATTACTCAGTGTTTTCGGCTGCAGTTTCATCCCAATCAATGGTAAGTACCGTACTTTTACATAGACAAATGTCTTTTTATACATATTCCTTCCTTGTTAATTTCCTTATCCAGGATTTCTTATTGCTTATGTTACTCTTCATATGATATTTCATGATTTACTAATTATCCATGGTAACAATGCCTTCTAGCCTTTAATTTTCTACTATATCTTAAAAACCAATCTTACCAAGTTTGTAATCTTAGTGAACTGAGCACTTACTTCCTTTTAAAGACATCAAGCTGTATGTACAGATATAACTAGGTGTGAATACTTAAGTTTTCTATGCTTTCTTGTATCTGTATGGCAAGGCAGGATGGGTTAAGCAATTTTCTTTCTGAAAAAGGCCACTGAAACTGTGTTTCTTTTTTTTTTTGTCTTTTTGAGACAGGGTCTCGCTATGCAGCTCAGGCTGGCCTTGAGTTCATTTTTGTAGCTGAGGCTGGTCTCGAACTTGCACTGATCCTCCTGCCTCAGCCTCTCAAGTGCTGGAATTACAGGCATGTGCTACCATGCCTGGTGAAACTGTGTTATTTTTAACAAAAATTTTCTTAAGGATTTAGGGCCATGCGAAAAAGTTGGTATTATTTTAATTTAAGCTTTAGCAACTTTTACCTCTACCATAAAAGTCTAATTCTTTGACGTCTTAAAATATCCACTTAGATGTAACATAAATAAAATGAAAGGAACCTATGACGTACTTGCATAATTGTTAAGATCAAACTGTGACAGAGCATCTACTTTCTCTTTGGGTTTTTTAGGACCTGGTTTGGTGTCTTCTCTTTTTTTCCCAGTAGAATCCTTGGAATTCTTTGGTCCTGTACCATTAGATGTTACTTCCTGGGGGTGTGCAGAGCTGCCATTGACAGGGTCAACATTGGCTGTGCCTGCAGACTGGTCATCAAATGGCCTAGAAAAAATAATTTGGAAGATTACCACCATAATATGTCCAAACAAAACTACCCTCATCGGCAGTTTCTCATAGGAAGAGAAGAAACTCTAAAGTCTCATACTAACATAAACTCAGTAAATCAGAGCTTCCCAATAAAGTAGACTGAATTTTTCCCGGCAATTAAACTTTGGAATTCTAGTTATCCCAGATGCTTATTTTCTTCATTTATCTATCACACTATAAATAAGCTACTTAGCATTAGAAATTTGCTATAATACTACCAAGTACAAAGCATTGATCCAGACATGGGTAGCACAAGAAAATAAAAATTATTTATTTTTATTTTTAAAAAAAATTTATTTATTTATTTATTTATTTATTTATTTATTTATTTATTTATTTTCTTATTTCAGAACCCTTGTTTGTTTATTCACTCATTTCATGGCCGGCTCAGCCCGCCCCAAGGGCAGGGCTGGCGCAGCATGTGGTGCCAGGGATAGAACCGCGGTCCCTGAAGCCGCCCAAGCTTCCCCAAGCAGGCGCTTTAGACCACTGAGCCATCCCACCGGGCCCGAAAATAAAAATTTTTAAAAAAAGCATTTCATGCACATATACATGGTATGTATGCATTTTTTAAAAGTTCAGATTTACATACTGATATAGACATATTAACCCCTTGATGAAAAAACTGTCTTCACAATCTCAAGACTAAAAAAATAAGTAAGTAAATAAATAAATAAATTTCAGGTGAAAGTAAAGTCTATGGGAAAGGGTGTGCCAACTCACCTTCATAGTAGCCTATAGCGCTAGTATAGACATGATGTTAAATGTTGAAAAATGAATTTCTTTCTTCTAAATGATACTTCCAAAACATTTCCTTCTACCATTAGTCTCTACTGCACACCAATCAGTTCAAGATTTCCCCTGAGTACTGATACTAGAAATTTTAATAACTATACTCAAAAATTTACTCAGGCCAGGCATGGTGGCATTGGCCTATAATCATAGCACTCAGGAGGCTAAGGCAAGATGACTGCCACAAGTCTGAAGCCAGGTTAGGATACATTGTGAGTTTAAGGCTAGTCTACAGTACACAGCAAAACCCTACTCTCCTCTACAAAAATTTCAGCACTTTTGATGTTTAGAAGGGAAGTTTACCTGCTGAAGTAATCAGGTACTCAATAAATACAACTCTTTTTCAGAACTATATGGAAGGTAAAAGTATTTTCCCTTATCAATATAGTACATTGAAAAACTAACTATATGTAACTAAATAATTCAGATTAACTATGTCAAGTATTTTCCAAATCAAAGTTTTATGAGCTCAAGAGACAAACCCAGGAATTTGGTCTAAAACTGGCTTATCATCATAATGGCTTATTATATACTAGTACCTACATTACAAGTATCTTAGTAGTTTTCACATAGTTGTATGAATACGACTACATCTGACTCATAAAAAAAGCTATTTAGGGGGTCAGGGAGATAGCTTCGTGGCACAAGTGCCTGGTTGGTAAACGTAAGGTCGTGAGTTTGAACCCCAG
>PVJA010012411.1:0-36186 GCA_004027025.1 Myocastor coypus | reverse complement strand
GATATAAGCTCTTCTTCTCAAGCACCCTTCCACTTTGAGAACAGAGAAAAGCATCTCAAGACTATCCTAAGTCTTATATTTAATTTGGGTCTTCACAAAATTCAACCCTTATTCCATTTTTATGCTGCAAACATTTTACATCTAAAAACACTTACCCTCTTTTTCCACTTTTTGATGGTGGGCCACTTCTTCTTTCATTCCTAGGACCTGAGAAATTTCTTCCTGATTTTGGGGGACCACTGTTACCACGTCGATTCTGGCGATCTATTCCAGGTCTCTGGCTAGAAAAACTTCTCTTTGCTATCTCTCTCTTAGGAGGTAAAACATTCTCACCAGCTTTTACTACAGTCTGTGCATTCAAATCAGCATTTTTTTTTTCATCCCTTTCTCGTCTCTCATTGAAATCACTACTTTCAGAAGCTGTTTCCCATTCTTCATTTGCCTGATCTGAAGAGTTTTGATTAGATAAGTCTGGTGTTTTATTCCCAGAAATATCTCCAGGAGTATTAGTTGGTTCATGGATCACATTATTAACTGTGCTATTTGTGGGTACTGGCACTTCATTTGTTTTTGTAGCAGCCTCCCTCTCTCTTAGGCGTCTAAATCGAGGAGGCTTATCCTGCCTTGGTGGCCGGGTAGGACGCTGCCTTCGGGGCCTCTCTCTAGCTGGGTCAAATTTACGTTCAAATTTTGGAGGTCGTTTATCTGCTGGCATAGGAATAAACTGTTCATGTCTTCTTGGTGGCTCTCCATCCTCTGGTTTTGGAGCTTCAGTCTGCCTTGGGTTCCACTGACTATCCCGGTAAGCAGGTCTGCGCAGGGTGGAAGGGCGTGAGGGGCGACCTCCAGGATCCCTCCCGCCACGCCTAAATGTTCCTCCCCTGCCTCGCCTTGTCGGCTCTCCTTTAGGAAGGAAGCCTGGTTTAGATTTCTCATCATCTCGGATATAAGGCTTTTCAAGTGGTCTACTATCCATTCGAACATGATTTTCAGGCTTGAAAGACTGAGGTTTCAGTGATTTTTTGTTTTCGGCCCGATCATCTCGTTTGGGAAATTTGCTTTTGCTTAAACTGTCCTTGTCACTTGCACTTTCATGAACTTCACTGTCTGTATCAGTCTCTGAACCACGTTGTCGTCGTCTTTTGGGTACAATTTCAAAATCAGAACTTTCACTTCGGGTTTCACTTTCTTCTCGTTGTCTGAGAGGCCCTGGGGGCACATGCTCCACTCTTGGCTTATTGTCTCTATACTGGGGATAGTCACGAGTGTGCCCTCTACCACCCCTACCTCGGCCTCCATAAGATCCTCTATAGCTTCGACCCCTAGAGTAATATTCACCTCGGCCACGACCTCTATATCCTTGATCTGGAAACCAGTCTCTATCTCTAGCTTCTTTCCAGTAGGTCCTGGGGGGTAAGGTTGACTCTTTTTTAGGTGCTGGCCTTGAATCTGGTCGAGTTCTCTCTATCCCAACATCTTTGCTAACGGCTTTCTCAGGCTGTTTTTCTTCTTTGACAGCTGGAGCTGGAGCTGGAGCTGGAGCTGGAGCTGCAGCAGTTTGCTGGTTCACAGTTTTAACAGCAGGTTCTACCTGAACACTATTTACATGTTCCAAAGGCTTTTCAGTGTCTTGAGATGGCTTCTGAGTTGAAGCTGAAGTTTCTGTTGGAGGAAATTTCTCTGGTTCTGCTTGTACTGCTGCTGGAACTGATGGCGGCTGAACTGGCACTACAGGTGGTGATGGGGGAGAAACAAGATCCTTCTTTTCTGTCTTTTCAGGTTTTACTACTTTTTCAGTAGCTTTTTCCACCTTTTCTCCTTCTTTCTCTTTCCTCTGCTCTCGTTCTTCTCTCATATCTCTAAGTACAGGTTTTTTAATGGGACCTGACCTTCTCACTGGCCTATCATTACCGTCTTCCCTTCTGTTGGAGCTTGGCCTTGGGCCCCAGCGGGTTTCTGCTTTAGATTTATACACCTTCTCAGGTTTTGGTCCTTCAGAAGATCGTATAAAGCTATCTTTTCTTGGCTTTTCCTCTGGTCTTTCTGTTTCTTTTGAATCAATACATCTGCTGGTTACTTTAGGAAGGCTTACAGAAGGCTCATTTCTTTGTTCCTCTGATTTGTGAGAAAAGTTAGAGCCATGAGAGAAACTTCTTTTTGGGGCAGGCTGACTTTCAGGAGCAGAAATCTGTTCTTCTGGAGTACTGGATAAGGTCTTCTTTTCAGATACTTCGAAACAAGCAGATTGCTTATTTGTATCAGTATGAGGCCTAATGTCTTCCACAGGTCTGCTCACGAATTTCTGTACTTCTGTATCACTTGATTCTCTAACAAAGTCAGCTTTTGCGTGTGTCTCTAACTGACTATGTTCTACAGAATATGCAGCATTAATCTGTTTTTGGTCCAAGGCAGCTTCAGGCCTATCAAGGATGAAAATACAAAGGCATAATCAAAATGGTAGTCCTTCCAACATGTAAGTACGCAAGAGTCTTACTCTGAAATATGAAAGAATGGACCTGTAATCATGAAAAGCATCTTCATCTCTCTCAATAGTGACAATAACCAAGAGGCTCACCCCCCACACATAATGGAATAGTACATTATTCAGAGATAAGGAAGACAGAACAAACACTGTACATGACTCCATTTATAGGAACTCATAAGAGAAACATTAAGTAGGATGATAGGTGCCAAAGGTGAGTTTATGGGCTGGGAAGATAGCTCAGGGTTGGCAAATGCAAGGTCTTCAGTTTGATCCCCGGTTCTGCAAAACAAAACTAAAACAAAATAAAACAAAGGTGTGTGGAGGAGTAAACTGGGGAATGATGAACCAAGGCTATGGCATTTGAGGCATTCAAGATAAGATAAAGAAGTTCTAGGGCTCTGCTGTACAATCTTGTGGTGATAGGTAACAATACTGTATTATACACTTAAATTTGAGAAAATAGGTCCAACACACATTTTTATAACAATTAAAAATTAAGGAAAAAATGTTCAGACCACACTTGTGAATTTCTAATGTAACATGACTAATTTTTATCTAGAATGATACTAAAGTCTGTGTCCAGTTAATTCTAAATAATTATAGAACACTTATAATAAAAACAAGCCTTGTAAAAGTCTAACTACATATACACAGTATAAAACAATTTCAGGTTCCTATCAATTGCCTGCCAGTTCAAAGTAACTTTATAAATTAGTATTTTCCCTTTTCTTGGCCTCAGAAATTTTCCAGAAGGCACTGACTAATAAGTGTCTGACATTTTTCACTGCTGAAAAAATTACATCAACATATCAGACTATACTGCAATGAAAATTTGCCAATTTAAGATCTAACGCTAAGTTTGCATCTAATTTTATACTTAAAGCTAGTTTTCAATATGCACTAATCAATCCAGAAATGTCCAAATAAAACAGTCACTAAAGATGAAATGGGGGAAAACAAACAGATGGAAACCACACTTAGGACTTGGTCTTAAGAATGATCTTCATGGACAATAAAGAGCTATCTTTTTTTTCTTTTTCTTTTCTTTCTTTTTTTTTTTTTTTTTTAATATATTTAGTACAGGGTCTACAGTGGTTCTTAACCTGTGGGTCACGACCCCGGTGCGGGTCAAATGAACCAAAACACGGGTCACCTAAAGCCATCAGAAAATGTTATTTATTTGGAATTACAGTTTTGAAGTAGCTGCCAAAATTATTTTTTGGGGGCCTGGCAGGATGGCTCAGTGGTCTAAAGCACCTACTTAGGAAAACTTAGGCGGCTGCCAGGACTGCGGTTCGATCCCCAGCACCACATGCTGCACCAGCCCTGCCCTCAGGGCAGGCTGAGCTGGCCATAAAAATAAATAAATAAATAAACAAACAAAAGTTCTGAAACAAAAAAAATAAAAAACTCTTTAAAAAATATTTTTTGGTTTGGGGTCACTGCAACATGAGGAACTGTATTGCGGGGTCACAGCATTAGAAAGGTTGAGAACCAGTGGGCTACACGGTCACACTACACAGACTGTACTCATAGTGATTCTCCTATTTTTAACCTTCCAAGCACTGGGATTCCAGGTACACCCCACCATGCTGTCTCAATTGCCATTTCAGCACACCCTGTGGTGGCAGGGCTGGCTTGGCACACTGGGGATCAAACCCCAGTTGCTGAGCCTGCCCAAGCACGCACTTTAGAAGCTATCTTTTTACCATAATATCCTACTTAGTCCATTAAAAACTTTAGCAACTTATTACCTTACATCATCAGAGTCTTCATTTGTCTTAGCTGTAGCTGCCTGCTGAGGTTCGGCATGAGGATATGGATCTGAGCCCCACATCATGCGGGACTCAGGAAGAGAAACTGCATGATCTCTAGCAGATCGAGCTATATGCTCAAATGATTCAGAACTGTTTGGTGACCCTTCCATCTGATCTCTTCTCATTAATGGTTTCGGAGGAATCATTCCTGTAACAAAGGTTCAAAGACAATAGAGAAAAGCGAAAGAAATGAAATTGTAAAACATTACTTATTATTTGGAACTCTATAAGCAAAACTGTAATTCACAAAACAACTAAAGATAGGTAAAACAGGCTGTTCTAGCCCGGCATGGTGGCACACGCCTGTAATCCCAGCACTTGGGAGGCTGAGGCAGGAGGATCAGTGCGAGTTCGAGACCAGTCTGGGCTACAAAAGTGAGCTCAAGGCCAGCTTCAACTGCATAGCGAGACCCTGTCTCAAAAAGACAAAAAAACCAAACAAACAAACAAAACACACAAACAAACAAACAAACAAACAAAAAAAAACCAGACTGTTCTGTGAATGATCTTACTACTGCTGTTAAAACAGCTTTCATGGGCCTGGTGGGATGGCTCAGTGGTCTAAAGCGCCTGCTTGGGAAAGCATGGGTGGCTTCAGGGACCACGGTTCGATCCCCAGCACCACATTGCTGCGCCAGCCCTGCCCTGGGTAGGTGGGTGGGGGGCTGAGCCGGCCATAAAAATGAGTGAATAAACAAATAAAGGTTCTGAAACAAACAAACAAAAAAAACCAGTTTTCATTTAAAAACTGAGGAAGGAAAACAAGTAAAATTGCAATGACTTACTTTACTTTAAAGGAAAGCCAAATCCCTATTAAAGACATCAAACATTTATGAATCTGAACATGTTAATATAAGCATTATGAGAATTTAACAGCAAATTCGATGAACTTAGTGAGGGGCCGGGGAGATAGCTAAGGGGCACTGCCTGGCGAGTACCAGGTCCTAAATTCGATCCCCAGTTGCGCAAAAACAAACACCTTAACTTAGTTGTTCAATACTCTACATAAGAAAGTACTTAAAATTCAAAATACTAATTTAAATATAAACAACTTTTTTTTTTTTTTCAGTACCAGGGATTGAACTCAGGACCCTGTACTTGCTAGGCAAGCGCTTATTCCACTGAGCTATTTCCCAGGCCCCAAAAATATCATTCTTGATTAGTTATTATTACCCCTATATTTGATAATGGATTATTTAGATTTATCTTGATGGATTTCAAAAAGACTGCCACTTTGTTTTCTGGGTGACCTATGAACAAATTAAAGTGATGGACTAAAACATTATGGAGAAAATTAAAAGGCTAATATATATAATGCAGACAAGTCAAATGCTGAAGTATTTAAAAAAAAATAAAACATTGTACCATTAACAGATGCTAAGGGTAATAAATTTCCATCTCTAAAATTTAAAATATTATTTATAAAACTTTTGAACTAGCATTTTGGTCTTACCACATAGCTGATACAAGTTAACAATGACTTTGCAGACAGTTGGAATTTTAGGGTTAAGTAGGTCCTTTTACTAGATTACAACTCTCAAAGGAATTTAGACTAAAAATATGGGTAAAAACACATATTCTGCAAAATTACAAAAGCCCAAAGACAGTATCGATTTTAACTTGCCAGGATGAATGGGTGGAATATCCATAGCAGGTCTTCCAGACATCATCCGAGGATCCATGTAAGACTGCATCATTAGCCATCTTGGGTCAAAACCCATGGAAGCCAAATGTTGAGGGTGAGGCTGCATGGGCTGGTAAAGTGGTCTGTGTGGAGGAGGAGGGACAGCAGCACTAGATGGCTGGGAAGGAACAGCCTGTGGCAGTACACCCTGCTGCTGCTGCTGCTGCTGCTGCTGCTGCCACTGTTGCTGCTTCATCTGTTCCTGAAACAGATGTCACATATTGAGATTTTAGTTCAGTGTGGCAGATTAATATTAGAAAATATCTTTTTTGAATCCTTGAGGGGAAAGAAATTAACAAGAGTCAGCAAGACAAGGACCAAAAGGTAGCTACAACAGTCCGCCTTATCCTTAAACAATCACTCACTGATTAAGTTGTATAATGCCATTTCCTAGAAACAGAAGACATTGTCTGCAAGTGACAGAGTATCAAGGTAGACCCTAAATCAAGAAGCTTAAATTTCAACAAAAATTTCCATGCTTTTATTCCCTTTACATTTGATAGCAAAGTAAAACCTTTTTATCATTACCTGCTGTCGCTGAAATCTAGGTGGTAATGACTTCTGAAACTGTTTGAAATAGCCAGACAGTACAGCAGGTCGAGGCTGAGATCCTGATTCTGGTTCTGCTTCATGTACCAATTGTGCAGCCTCCTTTTCACTGCGATTACTATCTTGTCTAGTGAAAACTGGCTCCTCTTCTGGTCAAAGAAACATAGTACCAACTAAATGATTTTTGCACTATATGATATAAAGGAGGTCTAGTAAAATTTACTAAGCAAAAACAGCACTTAAATTCCCAAAATATTTTTAGCTTTTAACAAATATGTATACTTTAGGTGTCAGGAATTGAACTCAGGACCTTGTGCTTGACAGGCAGGTACTAAGCCACTTATATCCCCAGCCCTTAGATTCTAATATTGGAAGCCATCAACAAAATAACACATTAATTATCAGACTTGCAAAAAGTTAACAAGAGATCACAGACCCTAATAGTTCAGTAACAAACTTTTGATTTTTTTGTGGTAGATGTTTCAGATTTTATTTTTGTATTTTCCATATGCAAAATTTAACTTTAATACTTAGCAAAACATATGTAAACAAAACACAATTTCTTTAGTTACTGGACCATGGGAAAACTAGTAGATTCAAGTATGAGGATGATAGCGGTCACCAGCTAAATTCAAACAGGTAAACTCACAGAATGTCATGTATGGGACACCAATAGAAGAGCCACAGATGCGAGCAGTCTGCATCCCAAGGAAAACCAAGAGTTATATTCCTTCTAGAATGCCATTTGTCAGAACAAAGCCACTACATTTTATATATTTCTTTATCAAGTGACTAAGAATAAATCTTGAAAGGAAATTTATTTTGCCAACATAAGGCATGCAGTGAAGAATCACAAATCACCTGTCTTTTTGATATAATATTAAGAGTACTGAAGATGAGCTGAAACTAAACAGCCTGCTAAGCACAAGGTCCTGAGGTTGATCTTGCCCACCAAAATACATAAATACATACATACATACATAAATAAATAAAACTAATCAAAGAGATGTATTCAATGACAACACTACAACTAAAATATGAGTTTATTACTAATCCAGTCTTCTCATCTTGATTTCATTAGACTGTTCCCATAGTACCCATTATTACTAAAGTAAGACAATTATTTCTGTTGTGGGCAATTTTACTTTCAGTGTTAGAACATTCTTAAGTATTCTGCACACATTTGAAAGTCTAAATATCAATACCAAATCTATGTAGACTAACAGAAACTAGGAAATCTGATCATGCTAACTAAGACCATTTGGGTCTTATATCATAAAAAATTAAAATAATTTTTCTTTCACTCATTTTGCAGTGCTAGCAAGCAAAGTGCCTTTATATCAACAGTCCTTCCCATATTTTCATGGTTAAAGAGCTGAACTTTTGGGCCAATATAAGGCATGCAGTGAAGAATCACAAACCAACTTTACAATTACAAGAGGTACTCCAAGAGATGGCAATTTATTTTTTATTTTGCGGGACCAGGGTTTGAGCTCGCAACCTTGTACTTGCCAGGCAGGCACCTGTGCCACAGAGCTATATCCTCAGTCCCTGCATAGATGGCAATTTAACTTTCCAATATTTGTTAGTACAGGGAACTGCTCACGTATGTATACAATTTTTGGCAGACTCCATATATAAATATATGGTGTTAAAGTTTCACTTTTTTTAAAGTTCTACATTTATTAAAGGCAAGAAAAGCAAAACTGTAAGAGTGGGGGAAAAAACAGCTTTGCAGAGATAGCTTAGACCAAATAAAATAGGAAAAAGCAAAGGAAGAAAAATGGAAATACACGACTATGGCATACAATGGACAGCGATGAAGAGATGGAGACAGCTTGAAGTATATTCTTATACTATTATATTAGGTCCACTCAGTTCAACTTCAGAGGTATGCTTGCTCATGAACAAATGAAATTTTGTTCAGTTAAATATTTTGGGAGTATGGCAGTATACAACCAATTAAAATTTTACAAACAAAACAGCTGAAGTTTACCTACTATGTTAAGAAACACTTCAGAGACATTTGTTCACAAATGAATTTAGAAAATGTACCTCTAAGCTTGTATGTTGTCCTGAAAATGCTGAAATTAATCACTCTTGATTTTAATTTATAGTAAAAAACATATCCAAACAATGCAACTAGCATCAAATTCCTTGTAAAATTTATGTTAAGTATGAACAAGGGAAATACCTTTAATACAGCTTTTTTCATTCTCTTGTTTTTCTGCCACAGACTCTGAAATAGGTTCTTTGGGTTCTATTTTTTCTTCTATTTTCTCCTTTTCCTTCTTCAAATCAGATTCCTTCTCTTGTTCTTTCATTTTTTGTAGTTCCTTTTCCTTTTCCCTCTGTTGTTCTAACTCTTTCTCTTGCTTTCTCTCCTCCACTTCTCTTTGTTTTTCCTGCTCCTTCTCTAGTTCTTTTTCCTTTTCCTGCTGCCTCTCTCGTTCCCTCTCCTTCTCTCGCTCCTGCTCTTGTTCCTTTTCAAGTTCTTTTTCACGTTCTCGTTCCTTTTCTCTTTCTCTTTCCCTAATTTCCTCCGGTGAAGGCTGTTTTTCCACGATGCCAAGTTTCTCATCCAGTCGCTTCAGTTTTTCTGCACAAGCTGCCTTTCTCTGCTCTTCCATTCTTCGCTCTTCCTCTTCACGTCGTTTACGAGCACGTTCCACTGCTGCAGAAATTTCAGATTGTTGCCTTCGTCTTTGTTTCCATATTTCATCTTCATCAGGTACTTGTTGCTTGGGAGGGAAGGGGCCTGATCTTCCAGGTAACCCCTGTCGATCTGGAGGTGGATGCTGAAACATTGAGATAACTTATTATATAAGGATGAATCTTTCTGACACTGGAGAGCACAGACATGGACTGATCTTACAGGAGAAAAAAAGGGGAAAATACCATAAACATAATAGAAAATTAACTGAGAATATAGTAAGTGTATATAACATCCAAGTTAAATGAGCTTAATTTGGTATCTGCTACTGAGAAAAAAGTATCTACTGTATCAGATACTGCTAGCGTTTATTAAATTACACAAAAAGTGTAGTATTAAATCTTAAAATCTAAATTTAGAGAAAGAGGGAAGAAATGAAATTTAGTAGCTGAGTGCCTTAGCAGTAACAGTCAAAGACTAAATGCCTCAAAGGGAGAAAAGAGAGCCCAAAACACACAATTGCAGTGCAAGAAAAACTTAAGGTATAATACTAGGAAAAGGAGAAACTCAGTGCAGGAAACTAAGGGAGATGGAGACTATGTGTCCATGTATAGCACATATAAAAATTCCTAGAACTCAGCCTGAATAGTGAGAATTGTATCTTTATCCTAGTCTGATTTTAACTTTAATTATAAGACCATGCTTTAGTTTAAACTCATTGTTCAAGATTATGCTGAAGCATGTGGGATGAAAAACATAATAAAGGGAAGAAAAAACTGTTTTAAATATACTTATTTAAAAAAATAAATATACCTATTTTAAAAGTTCATACGGTGAAAAACACATGTAACCCAGTTAAGCCCTTACAAAAGATAAAATAAAGGTGTGATAAAAACTTAATATTTTAAAAATAATGAACGTAGACTTTCACTTATCAACAGTACTAACATCTTAGGAAAACCACTTATTTTCTCAGATGCAGTTACTTTACCTATACCTCAGAGTAAGCTGAACAGCAAAACAATTACATAAAAGTACCTAATTTACTCAGTATTTTTTAGAAAGCAACTTTACTAAAGTATAACTTACATAAAATGCAATGCATATTTTAAATGCATAGCTTGATGAGCTTGGATAAGTAATTACTACTCCAATTAAGAGAACATTTCTATTACTCCCATTACCTCCAAGCAGCATTAACTCTAACCTTGAAAAGTTGTTTGTCCTAGAAATTCACATGAACGCACAATTATACTCTCAATGAAAGTTTTGAAGATATTTTGCCTATTACTGATTTGTTTCATTTCTGGAACAATATCCCAGTACAGGTATATCCTTTCATTTTACATTGATATATGTGGGTTGTTTCCGGTTTTTAAGCTATAAATAGCTATGAACATTCATGTACAAGTCTTGGTGAAAATAATTTTTATTTCTCACGAATAGAAGTAAACCTTAATATCATATATGTTTCACTTTACAGGAAACTGCCAAACTGATTTCCAAAATGGCTAAGAAGAATTATATTCCCAGAAGCAACTGAAAGGGTGCCAGCTACTCTATACCTGACCAAGAAATGGTAAAGATGAGTTTATAGCAAAATCTCACTGTGGTTTTAATTTGTATTTCCTTGTGTCTAAAGATACTGAGTACTTTCCATATATTCAGTGAACTTTCATGTATTTTCTAGGGGAAGTCTTTTTTGTTTTTGGTGCTAAGGACTGAACCCAGGGCTTCCACCTTGCTAGACTCAGGCAAATTTCTAGCCCCTATTTTCTAAAGTTAAAAGTTTAAAGCATTTGTTTGGGCTGTATCCTATTATTCAACTCTAAAGAGCTTAATTTAGTCAGGTAAAGACTGTTATCAGATATGTTAGCAATCTTTTCTGTGACAAAGCTCTGCATTTTAGGGGAACATTTTTCAAAGTCCAGTGGCTTAAGGTGCATGCCTTTTGAGTCTTATTCAAGGAACCTTTCCAGATTTTAAGGTCATGGTGACTTTTTTCCCTAAGTATTTTAGTGTTAGCTTCTGTATATAAAGAAAAGCTGTCAAGACTACTGAGTGGGGGCCAGGGATATAGCTCAGCACCACAAGCACCTGCCTGGCAAGTAAGTGCAAGGTTCAGAGTTCCATTCCCGGCACCTCAAAAGACTACTGAGCAGTTAAGAGAAGACAGACTGGTGGAGGGCACAGTGATGCTAAACGCAGTTGCAGCTACTACAGCAGGGTGATCAGGGAAGGCCACGGGTGTAACTTCTGAGCAGAGTATTTGACCAGAAGATGGATCTCAGGAAAAAATAGCCTTCTAGTTAGAGCAAAGAGCAAGTAAAGAGTCATGAGGGCTGGATGTGGTGGACCACACCTGCAATAATAGTCTGAGGCAGGATAGTTTTGAATTTTGAGACAACTGGGGGCTACAAAGTGAGTTCACAGCCAACTGGAACTGCATAAGGAGACTCTTGTCTCAAAAAGACAAAGGGGCTGGCCAGATACTTCAGCAGACTAAAGTGCTTGCTTTGGCAGAGCTCAGTGGTTGGGGTTCTAGCCTCTGGGCTGCTCTGCTGGCCCAGTCCCCAGGGCATGCTGTGATTGATTGAGACTGGGCGTGGTGATACGCTGCCTATAATCCCAGCACTTGGGAGGCTAAAAACAGGACAATGACTTAAGACTCTGTAGACCTGTCCTATACATTAAAATAAATAAATAAAACAGACAAATAAATAAATAAATGTCCCAAGGAAGGAATAAAAAATAGCCATCAAGTGTGTATAGAAGTACAAAGGAAGAACAGCACAATAATAAATAGGGACCTACCTGAAAAGTGATGGGAAATACCTGATCAAGTATACCTGATTTAATATATATAGTCTTTAAAAGATCATAGCCATCACAAGAGAATTGGAGATAAAAGGGGCAGGTGAGCAAGGCAGCATAGGAGGAAAGCTAGACCCATTAAGGATAAACTACACTGGGGGACAGGAAGATAGCTCAATAGAATAAGCTCTGAGTTCAATCCCTGGTCCCACAACAACAACAAAAGAATAAACTGTAACAAGAAATGGTGGCATACCCTTTGGGAGGGCAAGGGAGGAGGACTCTAAGTTCAAATCCAGCCTGGGTGACCTAGTAAGATCCAGTCTCAGAGTTTTAAAAAGGGGTAGGGATACAGTTCATTGGAAGGGAACTAGGTTAAATTCCCAAGTCTGCAAAACCAAAACCACCAAACAAAACTCCAAGCAAAATCTAAAATACAGAAACAAAAAGCCCTAAATTGGACTGGGATGTAGTTCAGTGAGTGGTAGTGCCTGTACAGAGACAGAGACAGAGAGAGAGAGAGAGACACACACACACACAAAGACAGAAAAAAGAACATAAATAAAACACAATCAGACCTCTATTGCTAGAGTTCAAATACCAGCGAGAAGTAAATAAATATATGAAGACATCCTGAAGGTAAAGGTGATACAGAGCTCCATACAGAGTAAGAAAGGAAGATTGTGAGATCTGGCCTATGAGATGAGGAAGGTAGAAGCAGCTGTGGGAGCAGGGTGTGTGTTAGGGTCTTGATCTATATGTATGAGCTTCTGTCAGACATTCACATGGAGACACAGACTGACTGCTGATTATATGATTATTAAAGTCAGGGTATGCAGAAGGTATGTCCTAATGCTTCTCATTTTCTTTTTTCTTTTTTTTTTTCCTTTTTGAGACAGGGTCTCACTATGCAGCTCAGGCTGGCCTTGAGCTCACTTCTGTAGCCCAGGCTGGTCTTGAACTCGCACTGATCCTCCTGCCTCAGCCTCCCAAGTGCTGGGATTACAGGCGTGAGCCACCACACCCGGCTTCATTTTCTTAATGATAGTAAGAACTCACTACTTAGTGGAGGGGCTGGGGAGATAGCTCTGAGGCACGACTGCTGCCTGGCCAGTGCAAGGTCATGAGTTTGAACCCCACAAAAGAAAAAAAAAAAAAACTCTGAGGCACAACTACTCAGTGGAGAATAAAGATAAGGATATAAGCAAAATCTGTAAGGTAAACTAATTATTTTAACTTATTATAAATATACATAAGCATTTTTACATTAAAAATTAATTAAGCATACACCATTAACTGGAACTTAGGCAAAATTTACCTGCTGTGCAAGCAACTTTGGAGGTTGTGGTAAGTGTGAAGATGGTCCACGTTCCTATCATGAATAAAGGATTAAAACATTATTTAGACAAGAAAAAAAGCCTCTTAATGAGAGTAAAATTTCTAAAACTGAAGATATCTGTGCTTTACTCTCAATAGAACATGCTGCTCACAATAGCTTTCTAAAGAATCACGCTGTCATGTCAGTATGATTATACTCTCAAATGCATGTTGCAAACAGAATTCTAGTGTAGCAGTTCTGGAGTTCTGACTCAGGAGACCTGGCCTGGGAGAGGTTGTATCTCAGTATTCATGAGTTGACATGTATAATTGTATCACAAGCAAAAAAAAAAAAAAAAAGATATCAAGACACAGTATGTTCTTTATATTCCTCTATTTCTTAGAGAAATTCACATATTCTAGTATATCAGTAAGTACAAAGTCATACAAAGTAATTCTTAAGATTTCTTAAAAGCGCCTTGTTTTGTCACACCTTTCTACTTTGTGTATGTTCTCAGTACTTGGAAATAGCTGTGTACTTGCTACTTCCTATTAAAGCATTAGCTCAAATACCAATTCCTTTGCAAAGCCTTTTGGCCTTGATTATATTCTTTAAGAATTTACTATGTGCATTCTATCACCTGACTTCCCACACTGTACTTTGTAACTTATGATCATTTCCCTCACAAGTGTGGTCATGTATGCCACTACCTAGATATTTCTCTTTTTACAATCTTCTTCAAAGTGACTAGACTTCGTAATAAGCCTTCCTGTTATGGTTTATGTCTAGTTGTCCCCCCAAAGCTTCATGTAGTCATTAGGCAGGGACTTCTATAGATTGAGACTTGACTCATGAGTCACTGGGATTATATGTTTCAGTACTGATGGGATTATCAGTCTGAGTGGGGCTGGGAGTATGGGTGTGGTCTAGGGCGGATATCCTAAGGCAGAGGGCCTGATGGGAATGTAAAGAGAGACAGAGACAGACTAGAGCTGTTGCTCTGCTGCCATGTTTGGTTGGCTGCCTCTGTCACCATTTTGTTGCTGTTCCGCCGCCATAAACTGGATGCTCTCTGTCCTGCTCCACTCAGCCTTGGGCCAGCTGAATATGGACTGAAACCTCCAGTAACTGTGAGCCACATAAACCTTTCCTTCCTTCATTTTGAGTGTCGGGTATTTGTCCCAGCAACGAGTAAAAAGTAACTAAGACACTTCCTATATGTGATTTCACTGCAAAGACAATGTACTATTTCAAAATAAGTAAGACTTACAAAGTATTCAGTAAATGATAATGCATTTCCAATACATTCATTTTACTTTGAAAAAAAATCATCTACTTTGACATGACCATTCTATTATAACAATATATAAGGTTAAATGTTAATCTGTGCTCAAGTTTGGCAACTATATTGATAATTCTTGCTAATACACAGTAAAAATAATCATCACCGTTCGGTGCTAACGACTATACTTTCTCTTCTGAGTCCCTGCCCAAATCTGTAAAATTGATGAATCCATGCTATCAGCAATGGGAAGATTAACTATGAACCCAACAAACCTGATTAAAAGGAGGACCTTTCCCATAGGGAACTTTCGCTGCTGGTGGCTGAGCAGGTGTCTGAGAAGATGATTTAGTGTTGCTAATTTCATCAGCTTCTTTTCGGTTTTCAATGTTTTCAGAAGCTTTTGTACTTTGATCCTCACTGAAGAATCAAAATGCAAAGGAAAGTGGACACAGTATCGTAAGTAAATGCTTTTGCTCTATGTAGAAAAAAACTTCTGTGTGTGTAAAAAATGTACTTAGTTAACGGTCTCACTACGTAGCTTGGACTCATAGTGATCCTCTTGTTTTTCAGCCTCCCCAGCACTAGGATTATAGGCATTTGCCACTGTGCCTGGCCTCAGCCAGCTCAGCCCACTTTGGGAGTGGGGCTAGCATGGCATGTGGTGCAGGGGACTGAACCACGGTCCCCTGTGTTTGCCTAAGCAAGCACTTTAGTCCTTTGAACCAATCTTGCTGGCCTCTATATCATTTTAAGGGAAAAAACGTTTAAAGGAACAAGATAAATTTGTGATCTAGCAATGCTAACCCATTCATCTAGTAAATAAATATTAGGTATGAAATGTGGGCTGGGGGGTGGGCTTGTCCAGATTATCATGAGGTGTACAGTAGAACCCAGCAGCTGGCAAATCTCAACACATTTGATAACTAAATAGAAGCCCATCCATGTCTCCCAGGAATGAAAGTCTCATCCACATGAAACAAAGTAATGCTAAATATATTATTCAAATGGAGTCTGATTTAGTAAAAAGGTATTACAATAGTTAAAAAAAAAAAAAAAAAAAAAAACCCACAAATCACATCCATTTGATAAACAATGAAATTATAACGTATATCATGAAGGCACAGTTGAGAAAATATGGGCATCCAAATCTATTTATAAAGGTTTTAATGCTATTTTATTAAGGTTATCAAAATTAGGGACTTGAAGCAACCATACTAAAGATTTTGCTATTTTGTAAAACTGGAGCCAGTCAAACATACAACAATTTACAATGACTCACAATAATGTTCTCCAAATATCCCTAATTAGATGTCAAACATCTAAACATGTTTTCATTTCTATTATTAAAAAAAATGTTAATGTATTTAGTATAGGGTCTATAAGGTCTCATTACATAGATTGGATTTGGCATGATCCACCTGTTTTCAGCCTCCCAAGTGCTGGGATTACAGGTACGCACCACCACGCTCAGTCTCAATAGCTATCTCAGTGTGTCCCAGGGGCAGGCTAGTACAGCACGCTGGGAATTGAACCCCAGTTACTGAGCCTGCCCAAGCAGGCACTTTAGCCCACTGAGCTATCTGTTCAGCCCTAAACATCTGTTCTTAAACATACTTTTCTTGATCTAAGTTTAATTCCTTGATTAGCTATAATGCATGAATTTGTTTCGTTAATTACCCTCAGTAAAATGTCAAGAAATCCTATTAAAAATCAAATATTGATAAATGAAGCTGCTCTGTATGAATAGCTAATATTCTATCAACAAATTTATACTGCTATTAGTAAAAATTACCACAACAACTCACCTGCTAGCCTCTTTCGGACTACTACTTCCCTGTTCATCATCATCACTGAAATTAAGCTGTTCTGTGTAATCTACTTCCATCTGAGCACCTGTTAAATTAAGGCAGACTCAGGTTGACTGCTTAAACACATCTAAAAATTCAGCGCTTAACTAATTTTGTCTCTTACCTGCCCAACCTTCATCTGCTTCAGCATCTAGGTTATCAAATTTATCAAGTTCCTTCAGTTCTGATGCACTGAGGATGGATGGGCGTTCAGGCTCAGAGGCCCAGGAGGGAGGAGGGCCTCTTCCTCGAAGGCCTCTAATAAGCAGGCATGGTAGAAAAACATATGAAATGTTAAGTGATATGACACTAGGACAATATTAAAAGTCTGGAATTTTGCTGACATTGAGGCATATGACATATGTTGCACTGATGCAGGTACAAAGGAGTTAACGCTGATAAACAGCAATGTAATTCTTCTGTATTTAATAGGTAACACAGTTTTATGTGTGTGTGTGTTTTTTTTTGTCTTTTTGAGACAGGGTCTTGCTATGCAGTTGAAGCTGGCCTTGAGCTCACTTTTGTAGCCCAGGTTGGTCTCGAACTGGCACCAATCCTCCTGCCTCAGCCTCCCGAGTGCTGGGATTACGGTAACAGTTTTAAAAGCAATTCTTAAAGATATAAAATAAAAGTATGATTAAAATGAACTTTAAAATATACAATTTAAAAATTTCATTCAAGAGGATGCTCAAATTTCATTCAAGAAGAGTTGGAATTGGTTAATATAATGAAAGGAAAAGGGAGAATCAAAAACCAATGTTAAGGTCATGATTTATTTTAATATTTTAAGCCAATTTTAAAAAAATGAAGTCTATTTGTTCCATCACATTAGGGCCAGTCAACAGCCTTAATGACAACTTATTATGAGACTATAAGAATGACTAAACCAACATAGTTCACTTGCCATTCAGAAATTATCAGTCTTACTTGTTTGTTTCAGATAAAGAGGGTGGGAACCTCACTGGACCATGTAGAGGAGGATATGCCATCCTTGGATACTGCTGAAACATCTGAATGTAGAAACAAAACAAAACAAAAACTTAACAAACTAGTTATATAGAAAAAAATCTGATGAGGTTGGAGATAACAAAATAAGTGACTATAAATAAATAGCATTATCTGCTGATAGAGCTATTAGGAAGATCACTAGCTCCGTCAAGTGTTTATAAACAGAGTACGCCACAGAAAGAACCTCTACGTTCCATTAGTAAAAATGTATGAAAAATTGTACAATACGAAAAACTTAAAAAGCAGCATATATACAACACAGACCCCAGAAAACAGCAAAGCCTTTAACAAAATGGGAATACTTGAATGGGAGATAGTGTAAGCCTGGATTCCAAAGCAGGAGGTAACCAACTGGAGGTAGCTGCACAGATGAAGTCAGTTCAAAGCAGAGAATAGTTTGCAATACAAAGAATGAAGGTGGGAGCTATTTGGAGATTTTCTATGAGCAAATCACAAAAAATTTTTTAATCTAAGATACTGTATGGACTGACAACTATAAGTTCCAAAATAGTCAAGGCCATGTGTTCTGTGGGAGACTGGCTTTAAGAAGCTAAATTTACCACATAAAACATAGGATACATTATGATGACATTATGAATACTATGATCTAGAAAGGAAGACTTGTCACTGAGTGTATGGCCACTCACTTGCTGCTTATGGCCGGGTCAACTCATAGTAATACTAAGAAACTATGTCACTGTTGAGTGTCTGAGAGATTTTTCTTCTTAAAAAAAAAAAAAAAAAAAAAAAAAAAAAAAAAAAAAAAAAAAAAAAAAGAAAAAAAAAAGGAAAAAAAAAAGGAAAAAAAAGAAACTATTTCACCTTAAACATAATTTGTATCATGAAATAGATTAGTTTTTCTAAACTTAGGTGAGTACATTACTCTATACTTGTAGAAAGGACATGCATAGGTGCCAGCGAGACAGCTCAGTAAAATAAGCATTTGCCTGGCAAACGCAAGGTCCTGAGTTCAATCCCCAGTACTGCACACACACACACAAAAAGAACAAGCATGAATGATTATGCTGTTTGAAGAATTTTCTTCCCAGGAGAGTTAGAGCAATGTTAATTTTACTGGGAGCTGAAACTCAACTGAAGAAGGTGTGTGTGTTAGCCGGAGAACCATGAGTTACATCACACTTAAAAAGTTAGTAAATACCCTAGGAATGGTGGTGCATGCCTGTAATCCCAGCAGTGGGAAGGCTGAGGCAAGAGAACAACTGTGAATTAGAGGCCAGCCTGGGCAAAAAAAAAATTACAGTGCCAGTCAGATAGCTCAGTGGACTGAAGTGCCTGCTTAGGCAGACTCAGAGACTGGGGTTAGATCCCTGGTGTGCTGTGCTAGCCCAGCACCCAGGGAGCATTGACACTGGTCAAGATGGCGCAGACTTGTAACCCAGCTCTTGGGAAGCTAAAAACAGGAGAATCACAAATCCAATCTGGGTAGTGAGACCCTGTACTAAATACAAACAAAACAAACAAACAAACAAAAAAAGTAAATATAGTACTTGAAAATATTCATAGATGTTATATTAGCTTCTTCTATTCAGATACAAAGACAGTTTTATGTGGCCATAAATGCTTACAATTCAAGAATTTGCTACAAACTTCATCACAGAATTCTTAAAATCGTAATACAGAGAAGTGGTTTAAAGAATTTTTTTATAATTGGTATTTTATTCAATTTAAATAATTGATGAAACCGGGAATGAAGCCCAAATTTTTCTAGGCGCAGGAATTTCTAAAATTATAGTATGAAAGTCACCAGGAGAAAATTAGTGGAGTACAATTTTTCAAGACCAGAAGATAAACATGTAAGACAGCAATCAGCCAGTTAAGCTTAATTATCATCCCTGGACTACAACTCTTTGGAAGGTGACTGACTCACAGTGGTGTCCTAATCATTGGTGGATTACAATCCACTGATGTACAAAGATGAGAGTGCTGTTGGAAGGCAGGTTTAAGCAGGAGCTGGGCATGTGCCTCTGGAGCACACTTCTCTTCCCAACACTTTGCCCTTGTGCTCTCCAGCCCAGCTGCCACAAAATAAGCAGCTTCAGTCTACCATACCCTCTTGTCATGTTTTTGCCTTGGAATCAGCACACCATGAACTACATCCCTGAAACCATAAGCTAAATGAAAGTTTCTTTTAAATTAAATACAAGCAACTGTATTTAATTATTTCCCTCAACTATTCTAGAATGGTGAAATAAAAATGCAAAGCAACAGAAAATCCAATATACATTTATATTTTGAATAGTCATGAATTAAACTACCAACAAAATAAATGTATGATCAAAAAAGTTATTCCCAGATCAGGGATATAGCTGAGCAGCAGTGTCTGTCTGGCAAGCATGAGGCCCTGAGTTTTACTTCCAGTACCACCACAAAATAGTTTTTCTCTTCAAATAATGCAACTTTGCAAAATTTGAGTTTATTAACCCAGACATGTATGTATAACTTGGCACATAACTTCATAGCAAGCTGAAACAAATGAAAAGATACTAAACCAAAGCACTCGTCTACAGAAAATACAGCAATCAGATGTACACATTAAATATAACTGTGAAGATGGAACCAGCAAACTGTGAACTCCAAAAAACACCAGAGTAGTAAGAGTAGTAACAAATTTTACCAGACAAACTTCAAAGAAAATAAAAGATGGAAACAAGATTCTTAAGAAGACATTGCCGGGCCCGGTGGGATGGCTCAGTGGTCTAAAGCGCCTGCTTGGGAAAGCCTGGGCGGCTTCAGGGACCGCGGTTCGATCCCCGGCACCACATGCTGTGTCAGCCCTGCCTTCAGGGCGGGCTGAGCCGGCCATAAAAATGAGTGAATAAACAAATAAAGGTTCTGAAACAAGAAAAAAATAAATGAATAAAATTAAAAAAAAAAAAGAAGACATTGCCTAGATCCTGTTGAGACAGACATTAGAATACTGACATATTTGAAGTTACTAAGGAACTACATTTCCTTTCTGATGTAATGAATGTGTTGCACACTTTCTTCCAAGTCTTTAGGATTTACTTTAATAATCTGAAATTGGTGGGGAAGCTAGGGGAATTATCTGTATTTTTACAGATGTTTAAAATTCCCTGCTCAAAACTTAAAAAAAAGGACACTGATTAAAAACTTTCAGAATTAAAGTCAGCATTTTAAACCTTTTATGTGCTTTCAGCAATTTGGCAAACCCTATGGACCACTTCTAAGCAAAATATTTTAAATTTATAAAATAAAATAGTAATACAAAGAAGAATAATTACGACAAAATTCTACATGACATTTAAC
The DNA here is from genome assembly GCA_004027025.1 of Myocastor coypus. Taxonomy (NCBI): domain Eukaryota; kingdom Metazoa; phylum Chordata; class Mammalia; order Rodentia; family Myocastoridae; genus Myocastor; species Myocastor coypus. Next base: position 15,438 of record PVJA010012411.1, on the reverse strand, counting down.
AAATCAATAAATAAGAGGACTACCTATGGGCCTAACTAAGGGCTGATGATTCTGAAGTAATCTTGAATATAATGATGCATCTATGATTGCTATTAATGGAAGATATGTTTCTTCTGTTATTCTCATGATTTGTTGTTTCCCTGTCACTGTTGAAGGAAATACTGATTTTTAGCAAGATATTAATGAAACTCAAGATTTAAATTTGCCCTCATTCAAAATCTCTCCTTGGATCCCAGATCAAAACCTCTTATCTGATTGCATGCTTGTGGGGAGCTAAAGGATCCCCTTGTAAGAAAGCACAAATCTAGCCTGACCAGGAACTTCTCATTCCCCGCCTATGGCAATATGAGCCTCTGCTTCCCAAGACTTGCCCGTTCCTATGACCTCCCCCGGTTGCTCGGTAACCACTGATGCAGTTTCAGGTTCCCTTACCATCCTTACTTAAACCCCATTCACTTCCTCAATAAATGAGACTTGATCAGACTTCTTGTCTTGTCTCCATTTCTTGAGTCTCTTACCCTGTCCTTGTTTTTACCCCCACTCCTTCCCCAGGTGAGAACCCATGTAATGACCTGCCGGATAGGTCGCATGCTTACGTTTACGTGACAGTACTTACATAAGGTGGCATCATAGCCCTGTACTGGGAAGCAAGGGTAGGCTGCTGTCCATTCAGTTTAGCCTGAGGAGGACCACAAGCTATCCTTTTTTCCACCACTTTGAGTATGTCACTTTGTTCTGATGTTATGGCTGTGTTTTCATCCTGAACAAGAAGCTTTTCATCCTGGTCTGCTGAGGAAGATGGGCCAACAGATTTACCACCATCTCTCCAACAAGCAACATCTGAGATGGCAAGAGAAAAAGAAGATAATCATCTGAAGATGAAACAGTAAAATCAACTTAAAACATATTTTAAGAAAATATAGGGGCCCGGCGGGATGGCTCAGTGGTCTAAAGCCCCTGCTTGGGGAAGCTTGGGCAGCTTCAGGGACTGCGGTTCAATCCCCGGCGCCACATGCTGCGCCAGCCCTGACCTTGGGATGGGCTGAGCTGGCCATAAAAATGAGTGAATAAACAAACAAAGGTTCTGAAACAAGAATAAAAATAATAAATAAAAAAAATTAAAAAAAAAAAGAAAATATAAGCAAGTAAGTAGAGTGAAGGAGCAGAGAGTGTAGGATGAATCCTACAAATGCTTTCAAGGTGTTTAGGTACTAGCCGGGTGCGGTGGCTCATGCCTGTAATCCCAGCACTTGGGAGGCTCAGACAGGAGGATCAGTATGAGTTTGAGACCAGCCCGGGCTACAAAAGGTGTTTAGGTAGCCTGGAATAGTAACTTCCAAAGCAGAGTGGCTATAGCTTAAGACTGTTATCAAAAGCAAATACAGGGGCTAGGGAGATTGCTCCATGATACAAGTGCCTGCCTGGCAAGTGCAAGTTTGTGAGTTTGAACCCCGGTCTACCCCCCGCCAAAAAAAAAAAAACAAAGCAAATACAGGGAAAGAAAAAATTAGAACTTGTCTCTGAAGCTTATCAATATTTGATATAGACTAAAATCCTATTTTCTCTTGACCTATTATGTCAGACAATCATGTTTAGGATAAGATACCTTCTTTTTTTCTGAGAAAACATGAGTCTTACAATTTGAAATGAAATTCCCACTTTACTGGCTTTCAGTCAAGCATTCCAAGTTACACGAGCCCAAGTGAACAGATCTGGTGACATTATCTTGCTTCATTACCTTTAACCAAATTTCATTTTGCAAGTAAACTCTTGATGTAGTCAGTCTCTGGGATGGTCAGAATGGTCTCTATCTCATGGTATTTACACCCTTTATAACCAACCCCCTTGCTCAGTAACAAGGTTGCTCTATACAACTTGCAGAGAGAGTAGAAGAGATGTTGTTTTTCTTGGGTAGGCAATGTCTGTCTTGTTCTCCTGACTTATCTTGGAGAAGCTGTACTTTGAGCAGCCCCAGTCAAGAAAACCTCCAATAATGCTGTTCACACCCTTGTGAAGGTCTCTCAGCCATAATTCCTAAATAGGTTGCTCTTGGATTCTTATAATGATAAACCATTATGATAAAACATAAATCTGATTTGGTCTGTTGGTTCACACTGCTAAATTTGTTATACAACAATAAACAAATGGCAAAAGTTGTACTGAACAGAAAAGTGGAGCCAACACAACTATTCCTGATAGCTCATTAGTTACATTAGAGATTAAAAACCAAAATAATCTATTCAGATTTATCTGATCCACAAGATAATAAAATGTAAAATGTTAGTAGAAATACAGCTCTGTAAGCATTTCTTCCCCAAATGAACAACCTCAGATGTATATAATGTTCACTGAAATATTAGGTAATGACAGTATGAAGCTAGCACAATGATGTACTTAAAATTTAAAATTCTCTTTTAAAAATATTACATATATTTCCACTTCTCATCTGTCTTTAGAAGGTAGTGATCCTCACTATTCCAAATTTGTTTCCTTAATTTGAGTTCAGAAAGCAATAGCTGAATATTGGTTAAGATTTGTCAAAAACATTTGGTACTATGAAAAAATGCCAAATATTAAAATATACAGAAGTCACCTGAACATCTAGTAAAATGCAGATTTTGATCAGTCAGATGTGAATCCCAAGACTATACATGCCTGGAAAATTCTCTCACTGCAATGATACTATTGGTACAAGAATTATATCTGTCACAGTAGCAAGTGAATGCTGGACTAGCCTGTCTTTGGAAACTAGGCAAGTCGCATACATAGAAAAGCACACAGAGGGTTATATCACACAAGAAAAAGCAGTCTGATCCTACAGCATTATTAAATAGAAAGTAATCTTACTTGGTGGCCGCAAACTGGGTCCAGGCCCATAGCTGTCATCATTTGCTTCCTTTTCTTTTTTGTCTTGATCCCCTGCTGCCTGCAAGCTGGGAAATTCCTGCTGAAATTGACTATTCACCTGAATTCCTATAAATATTTTTAAAAAATAAAAAAATAAAGGTAACTTATACTGAAGATAATTCAAACAACCCTCCTCCCCCAGGATAGAACTTTTTACTTCTGATAAACCAAAGATTGTTCACATTTATAAAACTTCAAATTTATCTTGAATCCTTTGAAAAGTTAATGAACAGCCATGAGGAGATAAAAATCTAAGAAAGGGGCCTACCTATCATATGCAGGACTCACTTAAGATGAGCAGGCAAATCAAGAGTTTCACTTCTTCCAATTTTTTTTTTTTTTTTTGGTGGTACTAGGGGTAGAACTCAGAACCCTGCACTTGCCAGGCAAGCACTTCTTCCACTGATCTATCTCCCTGAGCCCCTGAAATTCTTCAGCCGTGTTACCAACGGCTTGAACCATCAATGATACCTGCATGAATATCCCATCAGAGGACTCATATTACTGGCAGTACAAATGGATTTAATCATTTTATTACAGTCCTCTTACTAATAAAGTTAATAAAGTTTATAAGTGAACTGAGTCTAGTTAGTTACTTAAATAATTACTGCCCAACAGAAATACTAACACAATCTGGTTAAGTTACTTTTTTTATTGCTGAGAAAAAAAAACCGACATGCAATGTTAAATGAAGAAAGGATGGGCTGGGGAGATAGCTCCGAGGCACAAGTGCCTGCTGGGCAAGTGCAAGGTCGTGAGTTCGAACCCCGGTCCCAAAAAAAAAAAAAAAAAAAAAAAAAAAAAAAAAAATGAAGAAAGGTTTATTTTTAGCTCAGTTTATAGAAGTTTCAGTCCATAATCAGTGGTTCCAAGACAAGGTGTCATGGCAGACAGTCATTGCAGAGAAGAAACAAGCAAGCAAGCAAGTAAACAATAGAAAGTAAGCCTCTTTTGGTCCCTTATGCTATATCTAGGATACTGACATTAGGGAGGTGGCAATCACACAACCTCAATCCCAGAGTCACACACTGTACAATCAGCCACCTCTGAAAAGTCCTGCCTATAACTTCAATGATGTTAGGAGGATATTTAGAACCAAACCGAAACATTCCACACAGGACTCTCATCAAAGACTAATGTACATTACTTTATATAAAAAGCACCTCTAAGAACAGCTGAACTCTTAACAGTTTGAACACTGCCAAAAAGTCTAGGTCCCAAGGCTCCTTTGAGAGTAAGGCAAACTCTTTAACTGTGAACCTCTGTACAGATAAAGAGTTAATCACTTCCAACAGTGAATGGCACAAGACAAACATTACCACCCCAAAAGGTAAACTAGGGACATACAAGGGAATGGGACAGAAGCAAGCTCAAAATCCAGCAGGCAAACATTTAAGTCCTCTAGTTCCATATATAGCATTTGAGGGCATCTGTGGCAAGATGTAAACTACAAAGGGCTTCGGTGAAGACCTACAGTACTTCTGGTTGTTGAAACTCCTATGACTTCTCCTTTAAGCCAGCAGTGCTCCACTCCTTGCTATTTTCCTTAGGCAATCCACATTCTTGGCTTCTCCAAATTTGTAGAGTCCCTTCTCCCTTTGGCTTCTCAGTTTCATCTTCACGCACTGCTTCCTCAGGGGCACACTCACTGGCCTCCCAAGACTTCTTTTGAAGTTTATGTGGAAATTTTCCTGACTCTCACCTAAAACCAGTACCATGTGGCTGATGCCAAGTTCTGCTGCTAGATGGAGAAGCAGCCTGGTTTCCTTTTCTCCTGGGTATGTATGGCTCAAGGGCTTGGATCATTGAGCACTCATGCCCATCTCAAGAACAAATTCTCTAGATCACTGCCATTTTGGAACATGGTGGTCTGGGCTTCTTAAAGCAAAGTCTTCCATCTCTGCAACTCTGAAGCTGCAAAAACTGGAGTTCTGCTGTGTCCTATGATGTCTTCCAGCCATCGTTTCTATTGTCTTCTGAAATATGTTTTTTCCTTGTTAGTCTTTTCAGTGACCAGTTTCTCCTCAGCTCCATCTTTGCAGGTCCCCACTTTACTGTAGCTTCCCTTCTGGCCAAACTCATTTTGAATCATTCTGATGGCCTTTGTCCTTGAATCTCAACATAAACCTGGCTAAAAGTTCATATGAGTAGCCATTCCACCACCTCAACATTAAACTGCCTTGAAATTTCTTCTACAGGATTACTCTGCTACCCTTAATCCTAGTCTGCAGATATAAGCAAAATGCAGACATACTTTCTGCAAGCCATACCACGTAAGTCTGAGTCCAACAATCAGTGCAGTCTTCTTTCCCACAGAAACTTCCCAAGTCTGATCTTTACCAGCAACAACTCTATTAGCACTCTGGTCCTCTGAGCTCTGACTAGAACTTCTCATCGACTATAGTCTAAGGCATTCCAGCTCTAGTTTTTTAGTCTGTATCTTCAAATGTTCAAACCTTTCCTAATTCTTCCCCTTCCCACAGCCAGTTTCCAAAGGCTCCTGAATCACATGGTGAGGTATAGTAATAGACATAGTCCCGCTTTTCTGGTATGGAATTTCTAACTTATACCTGATACCCTAAGTTAAAGGAAGAAAGCTCAGTTTATAGAGATTTCAATCTGTAATCAGTTGGCTTCAAGGCAAGGTGCATGTGAGACAAGCATTGCAAAGGAGAAACATTTATGGTAGGCAGAAGGTAGCAAAGCAAACAAGAGAGAAGACAAGCCTTTTTCTGTCCCGTACACTATATCTATTTGACTGGGATTAGGGAGGTAGCAAACTAATCAGTGGACTGGTTCTGTAATCACACATTCTTAATTCCAGCATTACACATTGTAGTTTCAGTAACCTCTGAAAAAGGCCTCCCTGTAATTGCATGAAGCTTTAGGGGACCATCTAGACCTAAACTATAATACTATTTATCCCAATTAAAAAAAAAAACAAACCACAAACAAAACTATTAGACTGGGCATGGTGGCACGTGCCTATAAATCCCAGCATTTGGGAGGCTGCAAACAGGAGAATCACTGAGCCTGATCTACACAGTGAGACCCTGTAGACCCTGTTCCAAACTCACTAAAAATAAATAATTATAAAAGTCAACAAATTTATTTCACTGAATCAGCTTTCTGGCAGTGAGATATAAGAATGATGATCCCAGTGTGAACATGTTAAACTGCGTGTGTTCTGTGAATAATTTTTATAACTTTTATAATCTTTCAAAACTTCGATGAGTAACTACTACTACATACAAGGTAAGGCTAAAACATCTGCATATAATTTATAGCTTTTATTTAATTACAACTGAGCAACTAATTCCATGTTAATATCTGCTTCTAAAAAAATTAAAGAGAGCTAACTGTATTAACTTGAGGGCCTGGATTGATTCTTCCATAGGCTTCAAATTAGTATCTGTTGGGAAACTAGGATTTGTTGGCAAGGGAGTGTCACAGAAGGTACTGTTTTATCTATGGCTATTCTCGAATTCATCTCCCACTAAGAAATCCTAATAGCAGGTCTGAAACAGAAGAGTTTAGGGAGCACAGTAGAAATTAATGGTTTTTAACAATCTACACAGTGTTTAGATACTTCTATGTGCCAGATACAAACTTTGTCTAGATATGCAGGGTTTTAAAAAAATGAGAAATAGTTTAGAGTTTTTTAAGGAAGATCCTTAATAAATAACTCAATATATCCTTCACAGAGCTTTCTATACCTACCATAACCAATTCCCTCTTATCTCCTGCATGGCTGCTCAATAACTATCAAACCTAACCAGACTCCCCAGCTAATGTCCACTTACCATCTCCTTGCCCACCTTGCTTGTTACTGGCCCATGATTTAGGAGCAGGTGCTATTTCTGGGGGAGGTGCAACCCCAGGTTTTGGTTGTGCTGGTGATACTTCTGGTGCTCTTAAAAAAAATATGAACCCATTATTTCAATATTTATGTTTTTAAGTAAAACCAAAGGTTACATATAAGATAAATTTGTGTACAATTTATTTCAGCTATGCATTTACTCATAGATACAGCGCCTATGAAAGTTTTTCTCCTGTAACAACCTTTTAAATGAATCTGGCTATTTTTGTCCCCATTTATCCCTACCTTTCAATAATCAAATGAGATGACAGTTTTACTTATTCTCCATTTTGTTAAGAAAATACATAAACATCATTTATTACTGAACAATGTTTTGAAGAAGTAAACATGTACAAATACATGCATTCACACAGTCTGGAGCAGTATATTAGCGGGGGGATAAGGCTAGGCAGCGCTCCATCTGGTTGTCAGCATGTTGACCACTGTATTTACTTTTGACCATAATTTTAAATAGGTAAAAACCACCTGTTTGACCCAGTCCCATAAGTAAAACTTTACAGGACCTACAGTTTTATTGAATCCTTATAATGTGGTTATGCTTAAAAATGAAAAAGTAGTCAAAACTCAAATATAAATGTATTTCTGGTATACTCAGATCTGTGATTTGTTACTATAATTCTACATCTGATAATCAGAGAATAATTCCACAATGACCTTCTACACAAGCTGTCAAATTTACTAAAAAGCCCCATAGCACACACATATTAAAATCTAATAGTAGATATAGGCCAAAAAATCCCTGTAAGTTTCCAATATCTCATTTGTGAAAATGACTACAATTTAGCTTAAATTAACTAAGAGCTAGGCATACTTCATATACAGAAAACTAAGTATTTATTGAATGAAAGATAATTAGGATGGATGCTGGCAATCCCCAAATTTCTTGGTGTTTAATCAATAAATGTTTGAGTACCCACAATATCATATAAAGTTCCATGTTAAAGATATACAGCAGATCAGTTGATAGAAATCTTTAGCATCAAGGAATTTAGGTAACTGAAGCAGTTTTTATTAGAGAAAGAATACTTCATTTGACAAAGGTAGGAGAGGAGAGAGCATGACAGGCTATATCAAGAGCTACAATATGATTAGGAATTCTGGCACATTTTTTTCCTTAACAGAAAGAGTATGACTAGATCACTCAAAGAAAGAAAAATATAGACTTAAACATTTTTAAAGTGCCAACGAGATAGTTTACCAGACTAAGCACTTGCTTAGGCAAGCACAGGGATGGGGTTTCAATTCCCAGAACCACATACTGTGCCCCACACCCCACTTGGAACAGGCCACTAAGACCAAGCATGGTGGCACACATCTGTAATTCCAGTGCCAGGGACGCTGAAAACAGGAGGATCAATAATCTCAGTATATAGTAGGTACTCAAACACAAGTTCCCTATGAAAAAGGGATTCATTCTTTCATAAACTTTGACTCACTTCTCTTCTTCATGTGGCTCTTGTTTAGATGCCCAACCTGTGCCATCTTTAGGAACAATATTCACATTAGGATCATTGCCTTTGTTTTCTGCTTTGATACTTGGGAGGTTGGCAGGTGGAGGCATGCGTCGTGAAATACCAACTTTTCCAAGACTTTGTAACCCATGTCGAGCTGCAACTAAAAGATCAGTAACATCAACTTTCTTAGAACATCTATTTTATTATCATCCCCAAATTAACAAAACTTTGACTATCGCTAATGCTAAGGATATGTAAAATGAACTCACTACAGACCTGCTGCATAATTCAATGCAGAAATAATGACCAATTAAACCATCCAAAAGCTTCAAATTTTAAAAATGCAGCCAAGTATAATGACTTGTGCTTATTAATAACAGTATCCATGGAAAGCTGAGGCAGGAGGATCACTCAACCACAGCAATCTGAGGCCACACAGCAAAAAATGTGAGACCCTGCCTCCAAAAAAAAAAAAGAGCTCAAAACTAAAACAAAATTCTAAGGGGCTGGAGAGACAGCTGTGTGGCACAAGTGGCTGCCTGGCAAGTGCAAGGTTATGAGTTTGAACCCCGGTCCCACAAAAACAAACAAACCCCACAAAATTCTAATGCTGTAGTCCAATACAATATGGATGGAAAGAAAACAAATGCTGATAATGACAGTAGTGAAATTTTTCAGGGAGTATCTCAGTTTATAACTTGGAACATTAGGGACCAGTGAGATGGCTCAGTGATCTAAAGTGCCTGCTTAGGCAAGCTCAGGCAAAGCAGAGGGACAGTGGTTCGGATCCCCAGCACCACATGCCATGACAGCCCCACCTCCAGGGTGGGCTGAGCTGGCACAAAAACAAAACAAAGCAAAATAAAAAAACTTAAAATGCTAGATAATAACCATACTGATCAAATCTCAGTTTGCACTGTTTACAGTGGACCCAAAGAAAACAAAACCATAGAATTTTATTCTACCACTGAAGACACAGTGAACACTAATACATAGCTGGGTAGCTCAATTTCATAGTCAAGTTTCCTGTTTCGAATCACTTATATTCTGCTAAGGACAAAGAGAAAGACATATTTTCAAAGGCCTCTATAAAATAGTACTCCTTTTCTTTGGTCTTTTTTGAGGCAGGTTACATAGTTCAGGCTGTCCTTGGGCTCTCTTTGTAACCCAGGCTGGCCTTGAACTCACAATGATCTTCCTGCCTCAGTCTCCTGAATGCTGGGGTTACAGACATGTGTCACCACACCCTGCTAAGAATACAATTTCAATTATAAAGTATTTAATCTACATCCTCTGAAAAATGTATGAATATATTAAAAAGGTGGATGAAACAGTTGCCTGGATTTACTAGTAGTAGTAACTACTAATAGTTCTGGTTGTATCCTCTACAGTAACAAAATTAGAAAAGAAAAGAAAACAAAAAAAAAAAAACACAAAAAAACAAAAAAACAAATGCCATTTGATTTTACTCACCTGTAGTTTTCTGAGTTTCCAGTGACTTTCCCTTGTAAGTATTAAACAAACTGAGTGTTGCATACTTTTTCCCATCCTTTGCTTTTGTGCTCTGGCCTGACTTCTCCGACATTTCGGTGGAAACTCATCGAGTCCAAAACCTCCTGCAACACTGCTCAAAATCAGGCTTTAAGGGGCATTTAAGAAGGAAAACAAGTAGAAAACATTTAGAACTTATGAGCAGAGTAAAATCTTAAAAATTTCAGGGCCAGCGAGATGGTCCAGTGGTCTAAAGTGCCTGCTTAGGAAAACCCCAGCAACAAATGCTGTATCAGCCCCACCCCCAGGGCATGCTGAGCCAGCCATAATAAAAAACTTAAAAACTTCAAATGCTCACAGAAAGTTTAAAAAATACTGAGAAATGAGGTATCAATCCTCATTATCCATCAGTGATAATTTCATAGCCTTCTTAATACTGTTAAATTCCAATAGTCAATACACAATACTGTATACATATGCCCTTTGGTATGTATTCTCTCCCAAATAAAAAGGAAACAAAGTATATAGCAAATATACTCCATGAAGTATGAAAGGTGGACAAGAAAAAAGCTATACAAAAGGTTAGAAAAGAGGCAATGTATTCTTCCTGCAGTTTTTCTGTAATACTGCAGTAATTAGTGGTATACCAAAAACAAAAGCTAGGTTATAAAAAAAATTAAATCATACATATCACATGAATGAATCACGAGTGCATTTAAGTGGTAAGACAAAGATATACTGTATCTACTGCTATTATAAAAGAATACACATCTCTAAAATGAATAGTTTGTGGCCATAAAGTGTAAGACTAGATTGTGCTCGGTGATCTCTAATCTTAGCTACAAGGCAAGAATATTACAAGTTGCCTGAATTTACTATCTGAAGAGTTCCCAGGTCGTGACACAGAGAAGGAAAATAAAATGACAGCTGAAGAGTTCTTAAGTTCAAAAGTTTGAAGAGTTCCTGGAGAACGAGTTAAGCTATGATACACTACTGGAAAGAAGGCCACACAGAGAAAATACTACAGACCTGCTGAGAATCCCTTTCAAGTACCAATCTACACATCTGTGGAAGAAACTACTGTGAAACATGAATGAACTAGTGCCTAGCCTAGTGCTCAAAACACATGAATGAACCACCTTAATGGACCAGTGCCTAGTTCACCACAAGGGCTGGAATAGGGCTATTCTTATATGTCAGATCTTAAAAAAAATCACGACTATCAGGTGAGTACTCAGAAAAACCTTGCCTCAGGAGTGGCTGGCTAAAATACTAAAAGTTAACTGACCAAAGGATCAAAGTGTTCTGCAGTAACTTTATGGAGCCTTGGAATCAATTTAAATACCTACTTAAAAAATGAAAAAGATACTCATCACAAGAGAAGAAATAATTCACAGCATAGCATTCACTAAAAAATTATCATGTAAAGAAAGAAGCAGAAAAACATGAATCACAGTATAGGAGACTACCAAGCAACTGAAACTAGTAACAGTATCACTGCAGATGTTTAAATTAGGGGACAACAGGTGTGGCTGAGTTTAATCCCCGCTTCTGCAAAAAAAAAAAAAAAAGGGGGGGGGGTGGCGCTGGGGAGATAGCTCAGTAGAATAAGCACTTGCCCGGCAAACACAAGGGCCTGAGTTCAATCCCCAGTTCCACAAAATAAAATACACAAAACCTGAGACTGGGTATGGTGGCACATGTCTGTCATCTCAGCATATGGAGGCTGAAAACCAAGAAAGATCACTGAAAGTCCAGTCTGTGTAGTAAGAGCCTGTAAACCCTATATTGAATACATTTTTAAAAAAATTACTAACAAAAAATTAGTGGACAATAATTTTTCGGTTATTTTCAAACTATACCCTATTTATCCAATAAGCTACAGTAAAGAAGATCCCATACAAACAGAACATACAGAAAATAAAAAAAACATGAGAACTTACAGAAATGAAAAACATGCTGGATAATTTAGGACAAGTTAAGCAGCATTTGAGACCCCATTCAAAGGAAAGAATAGTGAATATAAAGCCATCAACAGAAACTACCCAAAAAAGAGAAAACACAATAATACAATCTAGGCATGGTGATGTACACTCAGTAATCCCAGCTCTCAGGAGGCTTAAGTGAGAGTATCACTGAGTTTTGAGTACATCCTGTACTACACCACCACCAACAAAACGATACTCTTAACAGTGGACCTTGACACAACTGTAAGCAGCCTAAAGAAAAATGAGAAACCAGGAAAAAAAAAAAAAAAAAAGGCAAAAAATGTTAATTTGATGAAATTATAAACCCAGATTACAGCCCAAGCATAAGAAACATTAAGATATTTATAATCAAAAATCAGAAACTGAAAATATGATTCATAATGGAATTTAAAAAATGAAATACTCAAGATATATCTAACAGAAGACCTGTACTTTGAGAACTACAACATATCAAAGAAAGGCTAGATAGATGAATATACGCACCAGGTTACTGGGTCACAATGAGATCTTATCAAATTGACCTACAGATTCTAAGCAACCCAAACAAAACCTGTGAATGTTTTTTTTCAAGACAGACTTTGTTGACTCTATGCTTCATAGAGAAATGCAGAGAACTTTTATTAGCCTAATGAGTAAGATTTCTAAATAGATGCCACCTCACTTCAAGACTCACAGCAGATAATAACAGTGAGGTACTAAAGCAAAAATAAAATAGCTTGAAATGTAAACATATGAATATTCACTTTTGACAAATGCAAAAAAAAAAAAAAAATTCAGAGAAGTCTTCCCAACAAAAAATGCTAAGGCAGTTTATTAATATATAAAAACATTAACTCTATTCTATTTCTACAAACAAAATTCAACTCAAACATACCATAAAATTTAAAACTACAAGCTACTACATGGGGGAAAAACTTAAAATCATGCATATGACAAAGAATTTAAAGGCAGAATATACAGAAAATTTCCAGAAATTAGAATTTTTTTTTTTTTAAACCAACGTGTTAGCTGGGCGTGGTGGCTCACGCCTGTAATCCCAGCGCTTGGGAGGCTGAGGCAGGAGGATTAGTGCGAGTTGGAGACCAGCTTGGGCTACAAAAGCGAGCTCAAGACCAGCCTCAACTGCATAGTGAGACCCTGTCTCAAAAAGACAAAACAACAACAAAAAAATGATAAAAACCAACGTGTTGACAAAGAGATACATACTGATTACATACTGCTGAGGGGAATGAAAAAAGAAAATGGACAACCACCCTGGAAAGCGATCTGGCAGTTTCTTAAACAGGTAAACAGTCACCAACCACTTTCTCCTGTTCCATTTCCAGCATTTATCCAAGAGAAAAACAAACATACAAGGTAAAGTTAAAAAATATCACAGTTAAATTGTAAAAATTTATTACAATGATACAATGCCACTTCTTCAAAGCTCTCCCTCTTGCTTCAAATATTTCTCTCTCTGTTTTTACCATTTTCTGAAGCAGTTCTTGAAGTCTTTATTCATGAGTGTTTAAGCACACTGAGGTTTCCCTTGATGTTCTGAATTTACAAAACGTCTAAATGGTCTTTTTGACTTTGGGGAAAAGTGCCACTGTGCCAGATCTGGTGAACTCAGAAGCAGCACTTATTGTATTTCTGATCCCACATGAAGGGAAATATATTAAAGAGGATTAATGACAATGTCTTTAATACTATAATTGAAATATGCACTGTAATTTTCTGTCTGTCTGTCTGTCTGTCTTTTTGAGACAGGGTCTCGCTATGCAGTTGAGGCTGGCCTTGAGCTCACTTTTGTAGCCCAGGCTGGTCTCGAACTCGCACTAATCCTCCTGCCTCAGCCTCCCAAGCGCTGGGATTACAGGCGTGCGCCACCACGCCCAGCTTAGGTACTGTAATTTCCAATCATCCTGGGGACACCCACTTGGGACCCCCCCTCCTGTCCCTCTCTCGGACAGGAGCTTTTTTTCCTTCAATAAATATGTTCTGCTCATTAAAAAAAAAAAAAAAAAAAAAATATTCAATCACCCTGGGTATATCCAAATATTTTTGCACTTCATAGTATTTTATGTGTAACAATCCCACACTGGCAACAACTGTCCACCAAATGACTAGAGGCTCCAATCACAGTACACCTACTCAATGAACTATTGAAACAACAACAACAACAACAAAAAGACAAAAAAATTAGGCTTAGTGTGGTGGCACAACTGTAATCTCAGCCTTTAGGAGGCTGGGACAAGAGAATCATTTTGAGATCAGCCTGGAGTACAGTGAAACTGAAAAAATAAAATAAAATAAATAAAAACCACCAAAACTCTTGACACAGCTAACAATGTGGACAAGTCTCAAAATGATTATGCTTAATGAAAGAAGCTAAAATATCCCTCCCACCTTGTTTTATATTCTAATTTCAATAAAACTTGCTTATAAAAACTCAATTCCTAGATCATGTATTAACAAAATGTCTCTATTTTAATGTATTAGAGCAAACTGAGGCAGTAAACAGGATCATTAAAGACTTAGAGGTGAGTTGAAAAGTAGCATATTAGAAATATACAAATTGCAGATTGCAAAGGAAGGGAAATAGGCTGGCAAAGCACAAAGACAGAAATCCACAGCCCTAATAATGATGAAAATAATGTAGTAATGAGGTCAGCACCACAGAAGGAAAACGAAGCAAAACAAAACAAAACCTCATGGCATAGTAAAGAATCAAAAATGATGCTTTCTTCTCGGAAATGATAAGAAAACAATTTAAGATGTTTGTAGCTTCAAAATTAACCACTGAGAAAAATAAATGTAGAAGCAAATCAATTAAAAATTTTCAACAGCCAGGCGTGGTGGCGCACGTCTGTAATCCCAGCACTCGGGAGGCTGAGGCAGGAGGATTGGTGCGAGTTCAAGACCACAAAAGTGAGCTCAAGGCCAGCCTGAACTGCATAACAAGACCCTGTCTCAAAAAGACCAAAAAAAAAAAAAAAAATCAACAAAAGAGGAAGTCAAAACTAAAATTGCAAAGATATGTAACAAAAATTCCTTGTATCAAGTATAAAATCACACACATATTTCAGGAGAAAAGTATTCTTAAATCTCTTAATTATCAGATAAAACAGTAAGTTTAAAGTTTCCCAACTAAAGTAGGAAAGAAAAAAAAGAAACAAAAATCAGGCCACAGAACTGGTAAAATTCAAAACAGTATTTTCAGGGATTGAGGGAAGTTAACTGGGTACGGTATAACTCAGTGGAAAAGCACATGCTTAGAAATAAATGCAAGGCCTTTGGTTAAATCTCCAGATCTAGAAAAGGAGAAAAGAAAAAAGGCAGTCAAATAGTACTCCATCAATTTCTGTAGTTACCATTAGCTAGCTATCTCACCCTTTACAGAAAAAGTGTGGCAACACTTGGCATAAAGGAAAGCAACCTTAATTTTGTCTGACGCAATACTGACATAAAAAGCACACGATAGCCGGGCATGGTGGTGCAAGCCTGTAATCCCAGCACTTGGGAGGATGAGGCAGGAGAATTGGTGCAAGTTCAAGACCAGCCTGGGCTACAAAAGTGAGCTCAAGGCCAGCCTCAACTGCATAGTGAGACCCTGTCTCAAAAAGACAAAAAAAAAAAAAAAAAAAAAAAAAAAAAAAAAAAAAAAAAAAAAAAAAAAAAAAAAAAAAAAAAAAAAAAAAAAAAAAAAAAAAAAAAAAAAAAAAAAAAAAAAAAAAAA